>JADRCH010000155.1:2490767-2510049 GCA_019843965.1 Rhynchomys soricoides | reverse complement strand
CCCATCCACCCACCCATCCACCCACCCATTCACCCATCCATCCACCCGTCCATCCATCCATCTGTCAAATGTTTAACAAGCACTTTCAACTTCAAGGTTAGGTAGAACAGAGTTATTGCCCTTGGGCTGTTCAAGGTCTAGCTGGAGGTACGGGATGAGTTGCTCACAGCCCTGTGACCACTGTTTCAATGGAGGTAAGGGCATGGTTCTTGAGTGCAGAAGGCTCCACGCCACGCCTTTTGGACTGGTCTTAAATGACAAGATGCAAAGGGTGAAGACTGGCAGGTCGGGCATGGGAAAGGAGAAGACAAAAGTAAGTGTTGACTATGGGCCTAGAGCCCCCTGGAACACTGTGTTGGTGGTGGATGCCAAAGTGTGCTCAGAGTGCTTATGAAGAATGGGGCTGGAGCAGTCTGTCTACCTGGGCACTGATGAGTGCATGGAGGAATCAGTTCCCCTGCCCCCAAAACAGCATCTCTCCAACCACCTTGCAGCAGTTCAGGGGCTCCCGCCCTTGGGGGCACAGCTAGCTGTTAACTTTGCCAGTGTGAGAGACCTCCAAGAGATCTCGAGGTTGGGCATAGATCTGTTTTGCTTTTAATATTCATAATTTGGACATTTCAAAACTGTGGAAGATGGCTCAAGTAAGGCTCATGTGTGATGGGAAATGAGTTCAGCCCCATGTTCCCAGGCCTTGGCAGCAACAGTGAGCCTCAGAGGGTAGAGCGAGCTGATCTCTTGTCTCAGAACATTGCCAGAGTAGGGCCTTTGCCAGATACTTAGATGGAGAAGTGGGTACTAACCCAAGTACCCAGCCCCAACCCTGGATTGCTTTCAGAGTTTTAAGGGGAATTTTCAAGATCAAATTGTTACTTGGACAAAATAATTGAAATTTAATTGGACTTTTTGAAAAAATTGGCAGAATTTGGTTATGAAAATCTCTCTCAGCAGTTGGCTGGGCACTGGGGAGGTATCAAATACCTCCCCAGTTTTTCATTTATGAAGACTGGCTCCACATACTCTCTCTCTGTAAATAGTGAATTCTTTTTTTTTTTTTTTAAATAAAAAACAAACTGATTACTCTTACTTGTGTATATGCTCGTGCATACATGTGGGTGAGTGTGTTCCATTGTACACGTGAGAATTCCAAGGATCAGTTGGCTTTCTCCTTCTATCATGCAGATCCTGGTAGTTTTACCTGCAGAGCCACCTTGCCAGCCCTGGCTTCTCTCTCTCTCTCTCTCTCTCTCTCTCTCTCTCTCGGTGTGGTGTGTGGGATGGTATATCTGCACATGCATGTGTGGCCTGTGTGCCTTTATGGAGGGGGAGGAAGATGCCAAGTGTTCTCCTCCATAATGCTTCATCTCATTTCCTTGAGAACAGGTCTCGCATTAAATCTGGATCTGGGCTGGTGACCGGCAAGTCCCAGTGACCTTACTGTGTCACTGTATTGTTACCCCAGCACTGGAGTTACAGGCATATGCATGGCTTCGAGCAGCTTTTTTTTTCCCCACGGGTGCTAGGGATTCGAACTCAGGTCATTCTGCTTGAAGAGCAAATGCTCTTACCAACAGAGCTGGTTCTCAGCCCAAATACTGCAGCCATATACATGAGAGACGATGACCCACGTATGTCCATTTTAGACTAAACTCCTTATGGTGCTGGGTTCTAGCTGGCTTCCACCACAGGAGCTCCAAAGCCCTGTCTCTAACTTAGAGGTAAAGCTGGGAGCAAGTTTTGTGGCTCATCTTAGGCATGGATGATGTCCCTCCCCAACACGGGGGAAGTTATAGGAGACTGATAGATCATCGTCCTCCTGCCACCCCGAAAGATTCTTGGGACCGTAGCTCTCAGGCAGGAATTGTCGTAGGGGGAGTAGGGTTGGGGAGAGGGACACCAAGGTTTACATAGAAAAGAAATTTTGGGGGGGCTGGAGAGATGATGGCTCAGTGGTTAAGAGCACTGGCTGCTCTTCCAGAGGACCTGGGTTTGAATCCTAGCACCTTCTTGGTGGCTAACAGTCTTTATGTAACTCCAGTTCCATGACATTCAGCGCCCTCTTCTGGCCTCTCTGGGTACTGCATGTATGTGGTTCACAGACATTCAGGCAATATACATATAAATAAAAAAAGTTAGAAAAGGGAAACCTGTTGACAGGAAAAAAAAGGAATGCCTGCCACACCTAGGCTACGTGCCACAAACAGAGAAATCACAGAAAAAGCTGCCGCTGTACTAACGTGGAAGAAGATGGGTGCGGTGCGAATGACCTATGAAGCCTCAGGAGGCTCCGCCCAGCTCACTAACCCAATCCCATTTTGGGGAGTGCCTTTTACTTCTTAATAAACTGCCTCTATTTCTAGTATTTCTATTATTTATTTTTAAAGGTTCATCATTGGTCTTTTTTTTTTTTTTCCCAAAGGAAAGAGGGCAAAACCAGAGGGCTAGGTTTGCGGTGATGATATTTAGGTGGGAGTAGAGCAATTACTGGGTTGCTATGAAAGACGTCGAAGACACGAAACGTTTCATCTTCCCGGTAGTAAACAACCTGCTACTTCTATGCTCTTTCTTAAGCGAAGATTTCATACTAATATTTTATTTTGTACCCAAACCCTGTTCTTGGGAGTCCCCCAGTTTATAGTTAAAGGAAAAGATACTCAGCATACAAGCCAGACGGCAACAGATACAAGCTTTGATGTGAGCGCTCATTCTGCTGTGTGACCTATGGCTCCTTCACCATAAACAAAGACACAGTACATCCAGATCTGTCCAATAATCCTCCACAGAAGTACAGACTCAAAGAATTTCTTTGGCAGCCTGGACTATTCAACCTTTGGAAGATTAGACAGTGAATTGACAGTGTTAGCTCTGTCTGGCCTCTCTGGATTAAAAACACATTTTAAAAATGGAGTGATTTCTCAGGGTATGAAATATAAGCAAGTCAGGGTTCAAGAGCTGCCTGAGAGTTTGTGGGTGGCAGTAGCCCACATGTAGAAATTGTGTTTCTTGGTACTTCGTTCCAAGCAAAGATATCAAGGAGATACAAATCCTTGACAGGGAAGGTAAATTGCCTTAGATCGTGTTGGGGACAGCAGACAGAGTGGGAGTGAGGAGCCAGAGCCGTTGGTTTCCTGAGTGTTCACTTACAGGTAGGTCAAGGTCTTAAGGAATTGACTTTCTGCGCCTCCAGCTTAGCATCCTGTGTGGTGTTCAGAGGCAGCATCACTTTCCTTCCTCCTTGGAAACACACCCCTTCTTCCTTTAAAAAAAAAAATCTTACCTTTATTAGTGTGTGTGTGTGTGTGTGTGTGTGTGTGTGTATGATTAAAAATCTTTCATTGACCATGGAGTCATTCTGCATCAAAAGGAAGTGTAGAAATTGAAATTAATCATTTTTATGATGCCATAAGGCTCTCTGTTACACAGTTCTTTTATTCAATATTCTTTCATTGCTTTTACATTTAAAAATTAAATTGTATACTTGGATTAAAATATGCATACATGTGTATCCAACGATCATGGCAATTAGCATTTCTACTTCCTTGGACATTTATCTTTCCATGTGTTGGGAACCTCTGAACTCTTCTGGTTATTTTGGGATATGTCATTAATTCTAGGCTGTTAATTACATTGCTGTGCTATATAGCAGTAGGACAAATCCCATCTATCTACCTGTATCTTGGTACCTCTTATTTAACCTCCCTTCCCATCCTTCCTCCCCCCTCCTTAATCTCTAGTGACCACTGTCTCATTACAGAAATTATTAATGTATGATTGAGCAAAACAATGTACTCACATTATGAGCTTTTAAAAGTAATTAGAATCGTGTTGGAAATATGCCTTGTGGAAAGATAGTCTGAAGAGTGTGGTATCTGGTACAGAGGCTTTCTGGATTCCCAGGTCAGTGCATCGCTGGTGGGTGTCCATCTGCAGGAGGACATTGGTAAAAGGCGGGAGGAGAGGGATGTCTGTGACGGAAAGGAGAGGCAGCAAGTCGGCTCTGGCTTCCTCTGGCTGTCCTCTCCAGACTAAGATGGAGAACATATAAAAGCTGGGTGTCTGGAAATGGATTCGACATATACCAGGAAGTGCTGGTATATCAGCTTGAAGAGGTTCTAAGCCACCCAACCACGCAGGCCCACGTGGGAGACTGGTAACCCCTTCTATCCGTCCACTTGCGAGTAGTTTGCACAAACTACTTCACAAAAGCAGAGACCTAAGAGTGCCTGTGTGTCAGCAGATTTTAAGAGTAAAAACATTTTAAAAACTCTGTAGAAAGAGTTGTAATAGATATTGCCACTAATTTACTTAAAACAAAAACTCATATGCTGACAAAATTAGATGAATATTCTTTATGTGACACCATCACAAGATTGTTAGGGTTACAACTTGTCCTCGTGTGAGGAACAATTGACGGCCATCTCACTGATTCGAAAGGACGTCAGTTTAACAAGGGTGACTTAGCAGATTCTCCTTGCATGCCGGTCACACACAGAAAGCTGCTGTTGGTTTATTCCAGACGGCTGGTCAAAAAGGGCGACGCTATACTGTGACAATGACTTCCAGATTCTTGGGGCTTCATGTAATAATTGTGACTTTTCAACTTTTTAATTTGAATTTTTATGTTCTTGAGGATTTCACATTTGAGTGCATACATATTATGTGTGTATTTTTAAAGTAAGCTTATAAAATAACGTTTACTTATGACTTCCCCAAATGTTCTTAGTGTTATTTACCCTCCCTTCTTCCTTTCTCCACCCCAGATAAAGCACCCGTATCTTTCCCGTTCCCCTATAGTGCCTGCATCCTATAATTACATTCTGTGTCCGGAACCAGCCAGTGCATGCTTCATAAAGTCACAGTGTTACAGACTGATGGATGCTTCTCCATTTTGTAGCTACACCATTTGAATTTCATGGCAGAAGCAGAGACAAGAGAATTGCATTTTAAAAATGTAACCTTGGGACTGGAGAGATGGCCCAGTGGTTAAGAGCACTGACTGCTCTTTTAGAAGACCTGGGTTCAATTCCCAGCACTTGTATAGCAGAGAACAACCATCTGCAACTCCAGTTCCAGGGGATCCATTGGTCTCTGCTGGTCCCCAGGGGTACTGCATGCATGTGGTACACAGACATATACAGAGGCAAGGCATCCACATGTGTTAAATAAAAATTAAATTTCAAAAAATTAGAAAAAATAAAAACATTTACAAAGTAATCTTACTAGAAGTGACACCTGTCACTTGTACTGACACTTCATTACTCAGAGCTGTCCAAAAGATGCGTCCAGAGGTAGAGCGGTTGGGAAATGCACTGAGAGGCATTTCATAAACAGCATTGGTCAAGTCAGGGAAAAGTGATCACTAGGAGTTGTTTAGTGGAATCATTCAATAAAGTTATATTAATTGAAAAGATGATTACATAAGTCGATGAACCAAGCATGGGTGACTTTCCTGGCCCCACTGGCTTGTCAATTAAGTCGTAATGTATAGACGTAAGTTTCATAAGTGAAGTAAAGAAACAGCCATAGTGAGTTTTCTAAGGCTTACAGAGCTCATCGGTGTTAGCTGTGAATTACAGAGGAGTGTGAGTGAAGGACCACTAGCTTAGATGAGGTTATGGGATAGCTGAATGATAGTCTGCCGAAACAGATGCCAGTATCCACGGAAAGGCAGATATCACCGTATTTGGAAAAAGGGTCTTTGCAGATGTGGTTGCTTTAAGGCTCTTGAGAGGAAGAAATCAACTTGGATTATCCAACGACCCTCCAATCCAATGGCAAGCGTCTTCGTTAGAGTACAGCAGAAGGAGATTTGGAAGTTAAGGGAGAGGGCAATGTGACCATAGAGTCATGTGGCCACAAACCAAGGAATACTGCCAGCCACCAGAAGCTAGATGAGAAGAATGGGTCCTCCCTAGAGCCCCAGAATGACACATGACCCTGCCTGGTTTTGAACTCGTAGTCACCAAAGAAGGAAGAACACGTTGCTGTTGTTTGAACCCTCTGATTGGTGACAATTTTGTATAAAACCTCGGGAAATGTGTTCACTTGGGAGTGACCTCCTCCCAATCTTTAATGTTAGATGTTATAAAATGATGCTATTCAGTAACTCAACACTCTAAGCCTGGCAAAATGGGACATATTTCCTTGACACATCATTTAAGGTTTGATGGGGCAAGTAGTTCCACTGATATAACATGGAGCAAGAGGTTGGTAACAGAGCTTGCATCTTGCCTGTTCAACTGTGGGGCTTGGGAAGAACCAACAGAAAGCTGCTCTCTCTGTAACCAATGATGGGACTGAAGTTGCTGTAGACCAGCAGGACCAGAAGTGCAGAAAAAAGCCAGTGATGATGTGGGAGCAATCATGGTCCAATGGACAAAAAGCCACAAAGCCAACTGGAATCTCTTTGTTCTCATCACTCTGGACTTTGACTCTGAAACAAAGCCCGGATCTTTCTGTAAAGCTGGCTGTCACCCAGGCCTCAGTAGCTGGAGGAGAAAGAAGAAAGAGGATCAGGAGGAGCTGTGGTTCCCCCAGAAGGATACAGCAGTATATCCATGAATGTGGACACCGGCTTCACAAGCATAAAAGCTGCTGCTTTGCTTCCACTGTTCAAATGTCCCCAGAGACCTCTTGTAGACAGCTGTGACCTGGGACCATGTGAAGAGGATGCTGCTGAAAAAGGTTCCTGCAGCTAAGTTGACCAGTGGAGGGCAGCTGCAATGGTGGTGCTTCTGATAGAGCATGCTCTGAGGACCCGCGGCAGAAGAAAGCAGCCGGCTGACCTTTCCGACTCCTCCCTTCCTTCTCTCCATTTACCAATCAGTTACCTGGTTTCAACTGTCCACAGACAATCCCATGAGTTAGGAATTAAATTACAGGATGTCGTCCATGAAGGCTGATGTTAGATTGTCCCCGTTACCTCTTTGCCCGTAGCTCTCTGCCACCAGCAGAGTGGGTAAGGTTGTAACAGTGCATTTGGGCTTGAAACGTTGGTCAGGGAATGTTTCAGGGTTTTGGTCTTGTTGCTGTGACAGACAACACATTTGGCAAGGCCATCTAAGGAAGGAGAGATTTATTTGGGTTCACAGTTTGAGGTTGCAGTCCATCATGGTGGAGGAGGCATGGCTGTAGAAGCTTGAGACAGTCAGTCACAGCATCAGCATCAGGAAGCAGAGAGAGAGAGAGAGAGAGAGAGAGAGAGAGAGAGAGAGAGAGAGGAATCCTGCTCCTCCAGCCTTCTCCTTAATGATCCACATTTAAGGTGAGTTAAGGTGGGTCCTTTCCAAATTGATTAACCTAATTTAATCAATCCCTCCAGGCCCACATAGAGGATTATGTTCTAGGTGACTCTGTCAGGTTGACAACATTGATCATCAAAGGCAATTTCTGCAGGTAGGTGGTACCTTGAGGGAAAGTGGTTGTCGGGTGGGCAGAAGGACACCTTAGGGCTCAGCTTCTGTCCTCCCATGCAAGGCAATAGGATCCTCTTCTCTATGACTGGGATGTGTCTGCTTGGTAGCTTGGCTCCCATTCCTATGGTCAGACAAGAAGAAAGATGAGGAAAAACTTACCTTTCGTGTAGCTCCCCAGGGAGTTTCTGCCAGCAAATTGGTGGGACCCCCCCCCCCAATTGTCTTTTTCCTAGTTCAATAATTCACATCCTTAAAAAGGGAGCCATACATAGTGTGATATTTCATAACTGGCTTTTCCTTGGCACTAATAATTCTCCACAGTATTACTTACACCAGTTGGCTTTGTCTATGTTCATGTGCCCCAGTTTATATGTGGAGTGGCTAAGAGGCAGGTGGAGGAAGAGAGACTGCTGAGATCACTGGGGTTCGAACCCCACGCTTTTGTCTGTCAAAACGTGAGCAAGTGAACAAACCTTTCTGTCTTCTCTCTTGTGACATGGTAACAGAAGCACTTCACAGGGCTGACTTCACACACACGACACAAATAATTTTGAAATATTATTATTTAACCACCATTATGTTTAGATTATTTTCAGACACACACAAACATACTGCAATTAACTTGTTCACTGTACTCTTAATTTCTTCCAAAGGAAAAATTTGTGGGCATGGAGTAGACTCTTACCCTGAGTAAGCTGCACACCAAGAGTATCCATATGTACAAAGCAAAGGAGGGATCATGGACATGGAAGGTGTGTGTGTGTGTGTTTTGGGGATGGGGGAGCATGTGCACAAGTCCAATACTGTGTGGCAGGCCTGGCACAGGAAAGACTTGGGGCGCAGGTGGAGAAGAGAGAACACTTGTAGCTAGGGTCAAAGCTCTTAGGGAGAGAGACAGGCGGCTACTCCCCCTATGCCACCTCCCACAGCCCTGCATCACAATTCTAAATGGTCTCTGGTGGGTGGAGAATTTGTTACCTTGCAAAAGAACACCCAGGGCTGGCTTCCAAAGTTAGAAAATGGGATGTGGGTATACTTTGAAGACCAAATACTTAGGAAACACTTTTTTTCTTTTTTTTGAGGAAAGAACACAGTAACAGCTGAAAAGAGTGAAAAATGAAACAGAAGCAGAAGGAGATAGTATGTGCCTACTTACAGAAAAGTTAAGCTGTCAATCAAACGTGTGACCCCAGCACGCAAGAGTTTGGTTCTCAATCCCACAGCATTTTGTGAAATATATTCTGCAGTCAGCTCATGCAACTCTACCCCCGCCATGTCACCTTTGGCCACCCGCTCAGCAGACAGCAAGATAAATACAAGAATTTGGTGTTAGATTTTCCTGGATAAGGTCCCAGTTGGGTCCTCTGGCCATGGGGCATGAGTTTCAGTTTCCTTTGTCTACACAATAGAGACAATAATCCATACCTTATGCTGTAGCAGCATGGAGCCAGTGGGGCGATGCCTGTAGAGTATTGCTCTATGGCTGGCACAGAGTATGTGACAATATTAGCCATCACTCTTCTTGTGCCATGGGGCACAGTGGGACTGCAAGCCAATTTTATTATTGGCTTATACAATCAGCCACACTTGCCCTTGAGATGCAGTCCAGTAAGTTCCCCAGATGGGACTGTGTAATTTCTAATTTTCTTTCTCAGACTGGAGGTTGCAAGTTGAGTAATCACATACCAGGGTGGAAAGACACACCCCTATAACAACAACTGCAGCAACAAACAATTAGATCACCATTGAGTTTAACACCTTTCCTGCGGGGGAGGGGGGTACCCAAACCACTGCACAAAGGAAATGAAGAATGGTAAGGCGTTGGGTCTCAAGCAGTGGCCAGGGAAGCATTGGGATGACGCAGCGAATGGTACTCCTGAAACTTCTGCGGACATTCATCCATTCCTCCATCATCACTCAGCATGAATGTATTAGGTACCTGCTGCCTACCAGACATTGCTCTATATACTGATGATGGACTAGACGCCTGTCTTTGAGGAATGGGGGGGGGGTGTAGCAGCTATGCTCTATGTTAGCACGAAGAACGTACAAGGAGCTTCACTGCTGGGGGTTGGCAGGTTGCAGTGTTTACTCAGGGTAAGAGTAAGCAGGGAACAAGAGGTTTGTGTGTGCAGGGTGAAGGCATCGTTTCTGGAGTGCTTGGAGGAACAGCCAGGGGAAGCGGTAGGAAAGTGTGTGGTGGAAGTCATACCTAGCCATTCCTGCAGTCCTTGTAGGATATTGTCACTTCCACTAATGTGACAGAGGCCACTGGAGGGTCTGGGTTAGAAGAGCACCCTTTGAAGTGGATTGTTCCAACAGCTGTGAGGAGGGAGTCCTTGAGGAGAGGAGGGTGACGAGAAAACCAGCTACTGCAGAGCGCCACGTGTAAAACATTGGCTCAACCATGGAAGGTGGTAGCAGAAAAAGCGAGGGGGAGGTTACACTGCATTCTGTCTGAGGTGGATTCCGAGATATGCTTATGTGAGGTGGTGGGAGAGGTCAAGTCAAGATGACTCCGGGGCTCTTACATGAGCAACCAGAAACATCAGCTGAGTTGGGTGAAGACTGTATGAGAAGCAGACCTGGACATACGAGGTTTGCTTCTCACGTGGAGAGGTCGGTTGGCTGGCGTCTGGGTCAGAAGGAAGGTCTGGCCTGGGGGTTTGCTGCTGACAGACACTCTTGCTTAAAGCCACCTAGATGATAGGGTCTTTTAGGGAACCTGGAGACAGGGAGTGAAGTCCTCTAAGGGTTGATATCTAGATCGGGTTTTCCAGTGGTAGGCCCTTCCAGAATGGGCTCACCAGCCCCATCTAGAGGGTCGTGCGTGCAGGAGGTGCCATGCATATTACTGTGACGGCGAGAGTCAGGGAGAAGTGCTTTATAGCTCCCCGCCAGGGTGGCAGAAATAATTAAGAGAAGTAGGTAAGGAGACACTGGCAGAACACGTGCTCACCTAACCCCAAGGAGGGAGCAAACCTGGCTGTATTAATCTGTTCAGACATCTGGGCACCACCGCTGCTTTGCCCACGAGGCTCCGCCTCTTGGGCTCTTTCTCTCTCCCCGCCCATCTGCCCATCCTCGCCTGTATGTGTCACTTCTACAACCGCTCTGATTGTAATCGATCAACAGAATCATGGCTCATTTTGCTGTTTCGTTCGGTCGTTGTGAAAGAGGCCTGGAGTTGGGCACATTGTAGTCCGTGTTGCCGGGATTCCCCTCCCAGGCCTTGCTGGCGTGGCGGGTGGCCCCCCCAGGGACGCGCGGTGGCCGCGGGGCCTCGGGAGGGTGGGGGTCTTGAAGCCAGGCTCTCGGAGGTGTGTCCGCGCCCGGGCTCGTTCCCCGCCGTCGCGAAGCCAGGGGGCTCTCGAGTGGTGCCACCGGTCCACTCGGGCTCCGGTCCCCGCCGCGCGCCGCCGCCACATCTGGAAGCGTTCAGCTCGTCTGCTCCGGCGCGCCGGGCGGGCGGGCGGGCGGGCGGGCGCGGGCAGGGGCGGGCGCGGGCGCGGCGGGGCTGGAGGGAGGAGGGAGGCCGCGCCGCGCTCTCGCGCCCGGTGTCTCCCTCTCGCTGCCTCTGCAGAAACAGCTCCCTGCCAGAACGGCGCTCGGCGCGGCGCGGCCCGGAGCGGCGGCGGCGGTGGCGGTGGCGGCGGCACTTCCCGCGGGCTCGCCCTCAGGTGTTCGCGGCTGCCGTCGCCGAAGATCGCGGGTCGGGGCCTCGCGGCGATCGCCCTGGGCGGGCCGGAGACGCCTCGGGCCCCCTGGCGGCTCGGGGTCCACCCGGCGCCGCGGGCCCGCCGCTCTCCCTCGCCTCGCCTTTTGCGCCTCTTCTCGCTCTGACTCTCCATTTATTATTATTATCGTTTTTATTTTCAAATGGTGTAGCCGCCAGAGGTGCGGTGCTAAATTCTTGGAAGGGGCCCGGATGTACTGAGGATGCATTACAATCTCACGAAAGGAGGCGGTAGTGGAAAGCAGCAGTTTTTGGTGTTTGGTGCAATAATGGGGATCAGGTAATCACCGAAGGGAGCAAGAACCACTGCGGATCCACGGCTTCCTGGATTTGCGCGAGAGCTGCCGGCCTCGGAGGAGGGATCCATCCCGAGCCGCTCTCGGCTGTTGCTGCATTTCTTCCTCTTTGTGGCTTCTCCTTTCCAAGCAGTTTTTGGCCAATGGTCAATGAAAACACGAGGATGTACGTTCCGGAGGAAAACCACCAAGGTAAGCGGGACCCCAGCGCCGCGCCCGGCTCGCCCGCGCTGCCCACGGCGGGTCCTGGTGGAGCGGCCCGCGCCGCGTGCGCGAGGGGCGCCAACGCCGCGCGCGGGAGCCCGCGGGAGCCGGCCGAGCCTCCGTGCGAGCCGGAGCGGAAAATTCCCGCCCCTCCCCCTCCGCGGCCGGGCTTCTTCGGAGCATGTGGTTCCCATGAAATCCCGAGCGAGGGGGAAAGTTCCCCAAGTGTCGGCGCTGCCTGGATTTCTCGCCTTTGCCTCGAAAGCCGGCCGGCCAGTCTGGCCACGGCGAGCCGGGGAGCGGCTGCTTCGGGGTCCCTTGCTTTGCTGGGGCGCGGCAGGGAACGCGCGCGCTCGCGCGCACCCCACGGAGAGCAGCCCCGCACCGGTGGTCCCCCAGGCTGCCCAGCGTCCACTCTTCCCGACGCCACTTCCTCGGGCAGTGCGCTCCGGGTCGCGGGTGGGGGTGGGGGCGGGGGCTGCAGCTGTGCGTCTCAGCGCGCCTCCTCTCTCCCAGCTCTCGGCTCCTCGGCTCCTCAACACCGCCCACCTCTCCACTGCCATTGACCCCGAGCGAGCCCACGCCGGGTGTGTTACTGTTCGCACCCCAGTGTGGACTCGCACCTGAGGATGCAAAGCGGTTAGAAGCTCAGAGATGTGTGGGTTTTGCTTTTCCATGTTTTCAGGGAATCATGAAAGGGTGTGACTAGCTCCGAGGCTCCATACTTAGTGTTCTCTAAGCATCTCCATCCTGGGCATCAAGTGTCACCAGCTCCCCTCTCTTAATGGTGAATGGCTTTCGGGTAACTCCCCACTTCTTGGAAACTTTCTCCCTCTCTTGCCCAGTCCCCACCGACAAGTTATTATTTTTGACATTGCTTAGTGATTAAGGTGATCAAGCCGAAGTGTCTTGCAGTCCCAAGATGCCTTTTCTATCGGGCTCTCTGCCCCGTTGGTTGACTGTTCCCTTTCTCTTTCGCCCTCAGCAACTACCATCACTCTTCCACATTGTGTCTTTCCTTGCCTTGCCAGGGTACTTCTTAGTGACTCTCCAGAGCCCAGCCTTGTGGAAGTAGTCTCCAGGCCCGATATTGGTACTCAGTCCCTTCCTCCTCTTACCCTATTGTCACCATTTGGGGACAGGGCCATTGCCTTTGCCGATTAAGGCTGCTGGGGAGCTGGCTTTACAGCTGGTCTTCTTTCATCCGGAAGCTGATTTGGGGCCAGCTGTCTTGATGCTCCCCGTCTTGGGTGGCAGCGTTGGGATTTTGGCCTCCTTAAGAAGAAAGACTTGTCTAGGGTCATGGTGTACTAGGTCTTTTGTATCATAAGGGCAGCCTCTGTCTCTGGAGTACCTACCCTATCCTTCGTCTGTCCTCAAACCCCTTTCCCAGCTGATGGAGCAATGGATGGTTAGGAGGAGGAGAGAATGAGACACAGAGGAAAGGGTGATATTTTTGAAGAGTGGGGGTGGGCTAGCGTTTTCAGGTTCTGCCCATGCTCTCAGTCTAAGCAACTTGGCAGAAGAGAACCCAGCAGTGTTGTCCCAGCAGTTACTACCCACGGCAAGACATCTTTGTAAAACAGGTATGCCCATAGTTGTGGAGGTCTCCTAGTAGTGTAGGATACAGCCCTTCTTAGCTTACTTTCTTACTCTGCTTCTTTTCTTTTCCCACTTTGCTTCTCAACAGCATCCCCAAGCCCCTTGCACGGAGCAGGCTTTAAATGCAGGAGCAATAGCCCTACAGGTTCTGGAGAAGGATGTAGGGGAAGAGGAGGCAGCAGTGGCTAGAACTCTCCCTTTCCAGCAGAGAGCCAGCAGGCACTATAGAACCTGGATGGTACTCTCCCTCAGAGCTGCAGTGGTTACATAATTCACAGGAGCACTTTCGCCTCCATCCCTAGATGCGGTTCTTAGGTAAAAGAGCACCAGGGTCCTTGTCCCCCTCTGCCTCCCACCTTCTTTCCTTTGATTGGCTAGGCTTCTTTTGAGGAGGGTTGGGGAAGGTGGCAGAGGTGGGAAGGACAGACCTGGAGGAGTGTGAATATTTACAAGAAAGAAGTGGCTGGCTTAGTAACTCATGGGTGATGAAACATAGTTGGGGGCTAGAGTTTCAGAAGGCGGGGAGAAGAGGAGCCAAGCGATGACCTCAGAACAGCAACGGTGACCAATCAGAGTGGAGAACCAAATAAGTTGCCAGGTGGCTGTTTTCTTCTCTCCTGACAGGCTTGCAGGGACTGAATGCACCTCCTTCTCACAGCTTTTCAGTGGTGTATGTGCACCCTTGAGCTTAGGGGCAGGCCGTGGAGGTCCAAGACCAGCACCATGAAACAACGTAGAAGTTGAGGGAAGGAAAGGCTCAGTCCTCAGGCTTCAGGCTTGAGGTTATGTGTTTGCGCAAGCAAGCTGAGCCTCACTTCTGCTACCCTCTCAGCTCTGGTCCTATTCCAGTCTTCTACTTTTCTGGGTTGATTATCCAGTGTAAACTCCAGCTAGCAAGTGAATTTCTTAATAGTCAACCATTTAACACAAAACCATCAGAATGTCCCCTATCTGCTGGGGACAAGGCAGAGGGGAGGGAAAAACACAGTGTGCTTTTTCTTTAAACTACTTAGCCATACAAGAGAATAGCAATTATCATTTAAAATATGATAATAATGCAATGATCACAGTTAACTCTTTTCAAATGGGTCCGAGACTCGCCCCTCAGCTTGTGAAGCCTATAAGAAGGCTAGGCTTGACATCAGTTTCTCCTTCTCTGCAAGTTGCAGGAGGCTTTTTTTTTTTTTTTTTTTGTGGCTTTTCAAATGCTGTTCCTGGGAATGGGTGGGTGCTTTTCAACATACCAACACACTGTAAGAGAATCAATGATTATTTATTTCCATAGAACACATGTAATGATGATTAAACATGTGTACACACAGAGAATTAGAGAAGCCTCTGGGAGCAGATCACATAGGACTTAATGCACCTCACTCTGGGTGTTATGCAAAGGAAGTTGACTATACTGTTTCCTAAAATGGTGTGTGTGTGTAAATCTCTTTTTACGTAGAGACTCATTCTGTAAGAGTAGATGCCACAGGGATAACTGTGCTTTGTCAACACAGTGGTGAGCCAGTACCCCTGCCCCCCAGCTATCTTTTAGTCTTAGAAATGATTTAGTATTAGTTTAATTGATTCTTCTACTCAAAACTGCTTTTGATGGGCTTGTCTGTGAATAGGCTGTACTAAAGGAGACAGAGGGAACACCAAATGGAGGGTTTAGAGGCCTTGCTGATCTTTGGATTCTACTTCCTAGTATAAGTATGGCTGGTTGCAGGGGTCTGGATGTATTATTGACAATAATCTTTCAGGAACAGACTTCTTAAGACCATCAGTACATCTGACTTCTGCCTCCACCAGTAGGTGGCGCTACAGGGCTTAAGAGTCAGGCCATGGGCTCCAGGGCCATGGAGGTGAGGAAAGGCACTGGAAGATGGAGAACCTGTTCCCTCATGCCCTGGTACAGAGGACCTTAAAGACCACCATATGTCTCCATGGCACTATTCACTGGGGGCTTTGCAGAATGAAGGACTCCCTGAGTCCCTTTGGATTGTTTGAATACATTGCACTTCCTTACCTCAGACTTCTGTTGACCTGGGATTTAGACATTGTTCCCTACAGAGCCTTGAGGGAACCTTTGGATGGGCAGCTGAACACACCATGGCCACATGCTGAGCTGATTTCCTTCCTGCTTTGAAAAGGATAGTCCAAAACCTAGTAGGCCCACTGTCTGCAAGCTAGGCAAGTCTGAGATGACCTGAAGATGCTGTGGGGTTACAAAGTCCATCAGCGGCTCCACAGCAAGAAGGCATTTCCTTAACCTTGCTAAGGGGAAGACTAAGAGCTGTGGGCGCATTTCCTCATTGATTTCCTCCTCAGCCATCTCCTGCTAGTGGTGACATGAAGGTCCTGGAGACCAACCAAGGCAGGAAGTCACTGAAGTTCATTCTGCCACTAACTGCCACTTTCCAACTCCTGGCACTTTCTTCTGATCTCTGTTGCCTCAAGTTTTTGAGTCATTATGACAGGTTCTATGAGGACTGAAGAACCTGGTCAAGAAAGTGTGAGAGTGACTGGTGGAGCCTTCTTCCTTTTACAGTAGTTGTGGCAGCCTGGTGTCACAGCTCTGGGCCGTGTAGAAGTCACTGGTCAGCAGCCAGCCTCACCAGCTCTTTCTCACTGTCCCCTGAAGAATGGAGAAGATGAGTTTATTTCCAGAATAAACTGAAGAAAGCTCCTGGCCTGTTGGGGAAACCTGACTGAAGACATTAAAAATAAAGACCAATTAGCAAGATAGCCAGAGTTTAGTCTGCTTTTCGAGTCTGTCTTCTCTGTTGCTTAAGTTAATGTTAGGTACCACAGAGAACAGCATAACTGAATCAAAAAGAGAGAGGCATGGGGAATCGTTTAGCAACATATTAGGTGCTGAGTACTTAGCAGCATGCTAAACATTCTGCTAAGTGAAATGACATTTGGAGTCCGGGCTGTCGGCATTTAACGTAATATAGTAAACACTTGTTTACTGTTCCTCAAGGTTAGGTACTGAATAAAATGAGTAGTAGTGACAGGACAGTGACAGACCCCCTCAGGGAAAGTGAGACATTGTCAGTGCCATTCCAGAGCCCAGTGCCTAGACTTCACTTGGGCTCTTGAAGACGTAGCAAAACAGGGTGGACATGGTGATCTGTGGAGCTGAGACCAGTGTGTTTGATCACTACTAGGCTGAGGTTTGCCCATGCCTAGGTCTTGCTGATCCCATGTAGATGAGGCCAGGAGGCCTCTGCAGGCCAGAGCTGCTTCCACAGTTTGGAAACTCTTAGAGGTAGTCACTTGTGATGGAAATAAGTGAAGTGGCACTGACTCTGTGCTGTCTCTTTTCCTGATGAATATGGGGCCTTGGGGGACATTCCAGGGCTCTACTTGAGTTCCCAATGTGTGTTATGTGGGAGAGGGATCCCAGTGGGTGACTGAGGGCCGAGGGGTCACCTCATAGAGTGTGCAGTTGTGAAAAGACTGGTACTTTAGAAAGTCAGGGTCCCAAAATATGACAGAAAGGGACAAGAGGCCCGGCTGACCATGCTGTGTGCAGGGAGCTTGAGGGAAGGTCACAGGGCATGCAGTTACTACCTGTGGACTTGGGCTCAATTTAAGAATGGACTTAAGGCTCTATAAGAGGGGAGCTTTGGACCTTGGCATCTGAGAGCCAAATGAAGGTTGAAAATAGACTGCTTCTTCCCCAGGGAATGGAAAGAATTGTTATGTTGGCTTTGGGCAGAAGATCAAGAAAGCAGGGGTGACTGGCGAAAACCCGGCCCCTCTGTTTCTGCCTTTCCAAAATCCCACAAAATCTCCATGATACCTTAGCTGCTTAGATGGTCTTACTCTGTGTGCGTGCATGTGCATGTGTATGTGTGTGTGTCTGTCTGTGAACACACACAGAGACAGGAGTTAGAATTTCTGTATTCCTCTTCTTAGAAGGGCCTGTCAAACATGGAATGAGTAAGACATCTCTTTAGAGTTTACTTTCTAGGTTCACAGTATTTGATTGGTAAAGGAACCTCAGAAAAAATTCCGTTTTCATTTGAGGCTCCAAAAGGGTCATTTGGGCTGGCTGTTCGTGGAAACTTGTCATAGGCTCCAGTTCCTCCCCTTTCCAGACCACTCTGAGGGCAGGCTAAGCCCCTGTGCTGTTTTAGGGTTCCTGGTTGGGCTTTGTGCAATGAACACCCCCTCCCTCTTCTTGGATCTCCTGCCTCCGCTTAGGTACTGACTTCAATTAATGTTGAGGCATTAGATTTTAGGAACAGAGTTGAGAGGGGTGGGAGGTATCTATCATTAGAAAGACTTAAAAATAGCTTCTTAAACTGCAGAGTGAAAGTCCATATGTGTCCACAGAAACACAGAATCCATGATTTTGCGCCCCCTCCCTAGTAGATGTGTCTTCAAAGCTGTTTTGTTTGGGGACTTCCCATCTGCACCAAGCTCTCTTGGGTTGCAGAGATAGAATATCAGAGTTTGAGAAAACAACACATCTAAAAACAATGTTGACAGCACTTCACAAATGTTACTGGAGGCCTGAGGTACTCCAGAATTTTAAAGATGAAAGCATAAGATCAAACCAAAGAGTCTGAGTCGGACTAGCTTATATCTGAATAATCAAGGAAGAAGTGAATAAAACCAAAAAACCCAAAACCCCAAACCAAAACAAACCAGTCAGGATTTTGACATTAGGTCTGGTATTTTGACATTGAGAGCTCTTCTTGACAACTGTCAGTAACTGGTGGCTTATCAGTAAGATGCTGGGGCTAAGGCTCCATCTGTACTGTTATTTCAACTTGGGGGTCAAGACCTGGGGTGTGCAGGGGTTGGGGGTTACCTTATAGGGCCAGCTGACTTGTCACCTCATAGACACAGCACATGGTTCCCTGCCTTCAGTTTCAAGTTCAAAGTCAAATGGACCTGTCTTTGGATGCACAGGCTGTGTACACATAGAAATGGACCAAAGACTACTTGATGCTATGCTCTCCTTTCCAATGTTGAGTTCAGAGGGATAGACAACCTGGAAAGAAAGAAAACTTTGCTTCAAAAATGCACCTTGCTTTTAGAAAATGGACCAAGGTCTTCTTTTTCAAAATTGGCAAAAGCCCTGGTTGTTTGTTGGTAAAGAGACACTTATTAAATGGGGAAGGGCTTAAATGTTCCATCTTAAGTCACAGGATTAACTTTTTAATTTCCTCAAATAAGAACAGTCTCATCATCAGAGAGCATGCTGGGAACCTTTTGCATCTTCTTTGCAACTTGCTCTTCTAGCCTTTGGTCTCAGGGTCTGTAGAACTGTTCATGTTTTAATTTTTATTATGTAAGGGGGAATCCTTGTACTGAAGCAATCAACCTTTTTATATTTTACAGTGGGGCAAGAGTACTACCTAATAGTCACTGAACACCTAGCGTGTTCCAGGTACAATTCTTGGAGTGTCTCTTGCTTGTGCTTAGTATCATTCATCTTTGTAATGGGATGGGTATGTACAGTGTTTCCCACGAGATTGAAAACTACATCTGTTGGGATTTAAAAGTAGAACAAATAAAAAATGCTCTGTTAATTTTCCATTGTCAGCTTGCACTTAAAAAATATCTGCAATAATCAACTTATACAGAGGGAAGGGTTATTCTGTGGCCATCTCAGAAGTCTATTATCTCTATCGTCTGTTGGCTTTGGGGCCTGTGGTGAAGCAGGACATCATGGTGGGAGTAAGGTAGGAGTAAGGATGCTCACCTCGTGGCCAGGAGAAAAGAAGGCGTTCGAGTTCCAGTATCTCCTTCAAGGGCTTGCTTCCAATGACCTAACATCCTCCCACCAGGCCCCACCTCCTAAAGGATTGCTTCGTTTATGTATGGCTGGAGCCTGGTAAGCAAGCCTTCAACACCAAGGCTTTTGGGGACATTTCAGGTCCATAGTGTAGCAGTTCATGTGGGAAGCAGTGGAAGAGGAATCTGCTCTTGGGAAAGCATCTGTTTCCTCCTGGAGCTGCCCTCAGACTTTGTGAAAGCATCTGTTTCCTCATGGAGCTGCCCTCAGACTTTGGGAAAGC
>JADRCH010000155.1:2438418-2490757 GCA_019843965.1 Rhynchomys soricoides | reverse complement strand
GCTGCCCTCAGACTTGCTTTTGTTTCTTCTGTCAAAGTGTTGTGGAGGAAGAGCCAAAGTTGGGTGGGTCTTCTCTAACAGGGGCTGCGGGGCCTTTCTCTGGCCTGTCCTCCCTTCAGTCTATGTTCTGGCTAATGACTTAGTCCAGTTTCTGCCAGGTCCCTTTGAGCCCCTTTGAGTTCAGTTAGTATTAGTTCTAAGGCCTATGGAAGTGCAGCCTTGTTCTAGCCTGTTCTTGGACAGTTCTTGGTGACCCTCTGGGGAGTCAGGTACTCTCCACTCGCAGGCAGGCTTCTAATATATTTGCTTGTCCTTGTCATCAACTCCCTAACATCATATATGATATGCACTTACTTACTTACTTACTTTATTTATTTGTTTATTTGAGACAGGCAGGCATAGACTTGCTACATAATTGAGGCTAGCCTTAAGCTTCTGATCCTTCTGCCTATATCTTTCAAGTGCTAGGACTGCAGGCGTGTGCCACTATGCCTGCGTATTTATTTTTAAATAGCAGCTTTCACAAGGTATAACATATATTCACCCAATGCAGCATTTAGGGCATTCAGAATTTTGAAGTCATCTCCACTAGCCCAAACAGCTTCCCTGATCTTAAAAGGAAGCCTTGGACTCTGGTGGACACATTTCCTTTCTGCTCCAGCTCTTGGGTCCCAAGAGTTTACTTCTGCTTCTGTGACTTATTAATGCTCTATTGACAACAATGATAATTGTTCAGGTAGAGTTATCCGTGTAGATAATACTTGATAGTACATAGAAATATTGGAATGTTTGTGGTAACCTGTCTTAGACAACACAAAGAAACATGTTATAGGTAGATGAGCCCTAGGTCATTTTGGAGTGGGATCAACAGGCAAAATCCCAGCATGAAAAAGGAAATGGATACAAACTCCCACCTCTAACCGAGAAGCGATTTCAATTTATGTCTGCTAGGAAAGGAAAAGTTCATTTCTCCCAGTGGAGTGTCTCTGGCTGCATCAACCACACTCCAGGGCAGGCCCCATGCCCAGGAGTAGTTGGCCAGTGCAAAACAAATGTGTGTGTGTGTGTGTGTGTGTGTGTGTGTGTGTGTGTGCGCGCGCGCGCGCGCTTTTGTTTTGGCTTAGTTTGTGTTTTTCATTGAGAGCTATTGTTAACTTTCATTTTTTTTTTTTTGTTGGGGGGAGTTGGCAGGTAGCGAGATAAGGTAGCGAGATACAGGAGGATCTGGAAAGAGGAGGAAGAGGGAAAGAATATGACCAAGATAAGTTGTATGAAAAATTTTAAATAATAAAAAAATTAAAAATGGAAAAGCATATAAAGTGGGTTTAAAATATGTTTATGTACATCTGCACTGCTAGGTCTATGAGACTTACAGATGACTATGATCTTTTAGAATCTGTCATGTTACATGGGCTGTTTTACGCCTGTAACCGGGCGGCATTGACTGTATTCACAATGCTGTTCAGTCTTCACTATTCCAAAATGTCTTCTTTGCCTCTAATAAAAACTCTACAGCCTTCAGACTGTGTCTCCCACAGTCTGATGACATTTAAGCAACTTTCTTTCTGTAGGACTGGACCTATTCTGGATAGTTCATGTTCTTTTGCTTCTGGCTCGTTTGCCTAGCAGTGTTTTCGAGTTTCAGCCATGCTGCAGCATGTGCCCGACTCCATCCTTTCCTTTTGCCGACTCCTCCTCCATCAGTCCATCAGATCCTCCTCCATCAGGCCATCACAATTTCTTTATCTGCTTGTCTATTGGCTGTTTGAGCATTCCACTTGTGGCTATTCCTATAATTGTGTGCTGTAGGCTGGACCACAGGCACACGTTTGATTTTCTTTGGGCCTGACCTGTAAAAATAACCATTGTACTGGCCATTTCCTTATGTGACTTCCGAGGTTTGAATCCCTGGGGCTGAGAATATGGCCTTAGGAAATCCCACTGTGTCAAGAGTGAGGGTCCCGTGCTGCCACTGGGTGCCCAACCCCCGTATCTGAGACTCGACATTGACTCATTGACAGTCAAGCAGCTGCTTTCTGGTGAAGACTGCCTACTTCTGTCCCATTCCCCAGATAACGGAGCTTTCGCCTCGAGTCCAGCTCCCCCTTCCCTGCTCACGGGACTCTGTAACTCAGCAGGAAATGGGGATCTGCCAGACAAAGCTAGTTGCTCTGTTTCTGTTCTCTTGCAGTCTCAGTGGATTGTGTGTGTCAGGGTTGGCTGAGGGGTGTCATGTGGCCTGTGGATGATGGCATCTGCCTCTAGCCACACTTCGAGAAATAACATCTCAGGGCTCTTACCCAGGCATGTCCAGCTAAGAACTGGGCAAGGAGGAAGACAAGAAATGGTTTCTTTGTCACTCTCTTTCTCTTGTGTGTGTGTGTGTGTGTGTGTGTGTGTGTGTGTGTGTTTTCCGTGTAGTGGATCATGAAAAGAGGAAAGCATAAAAGGAGAGAGCAGGGCTGACAAAACAAGGGAAAAAGTATCATGTGCTGTGTGGTGATGACCAAGTGACTCTGAAAGCTACTTTCCAAACTTGAGGTAATCATTAAATTGGCTAATTCATTGATCATTAAAATGATTAAAAGTAATTATTTTACTTGAAAGTAATAATACAACCATTGTGCTTCTGCCTTGGGTGCTGAACTTGGATGATGAGGAACGGAGTAAGTGTTCATTGCTGCCTTGCCTGTGCCCCTGTGTGTAGAGGTGTGCGTAGCGCTGTGTGTGTGGTCTGACCCCCACGCTAGTACTTTCCTCTTGTGGGGATCTGCCTTTACTTTCTTCCTGCTCTTGAGTACAGGTGCATCTGGCTCTATTCAGAGTTGGAAGGTGGTTGCCATGTTACTTGGGTTTTTCCAGGTTGATTTTGTGGTGGCCTTGTCTGGTTTTAGCAGATATCCTGGGGATCCAAGTAGATCTCAGTGACTCAGACTCCATGTTTGGTCTAAATTGGACAGGCTCTTACACTTCTGGTTTTCAAATATTTAAAAGGCAAAATTTTTGACCTGTGCCCAGCTGTCTGAAAGACAAGGAGATAAACCTTTTTAGGAAAAGCCTGTGCAAAGTTTCTGAAAACAGGTTATCTCAGACCAGCTGTAAGGAAGACAATCCTAAACAATTCTCCACACAGCATGGGGGGGAGAGGGTTAGTCATGAACAGGAGTTACCAGGCATCTACTTATAGCAAGGCAGTTTGTTTACAAGATCTCTGGCTTCAAGGCCATAAGCTGTAGACATCCCTCCTACTAACAAAGATAAGACATCTACCCACATACACAGACACACAGACTCTTTAGCTGTATGAAAATGCAGAGTGGGCGTGGCGTTACAAGAAGGTTAAAGTCTCTTTAAAAGGGTGCAATGACACAGTAATAAACTGCTCTCTAAGTTCTTGTCTGAATCCTTACTGTATCTCTCAGCCCTGGTCAGAGACACTTCTTTGTATAGGAAGGTGGCCATTAATACAACTGGTCAACCTGCAGAGACTAAGAGACTGTGGAGTGTTCAGCTCTAAATGGGACATCTATATCATGCCCCTTCCTCCCAAAGTTCAGAGGTCATTGAGGAAAAGGGGGTGCAAAGATTGTAATAGCCAGAGGTAATTGACATCTTTAGAGAAACAGTACTGCCAGAGAAACACACATGAACCCACAAATGCTGGGTCTGCAAGCACAAGACCTGCATAAGATCAAGCTGGCCAAAATCCCAGCCTGGCTGGGGAAGGTGCTCATGAAGTCCTGCTCTTAGCTGAGGAGTTATTAGTAATTACACGGCTGGTGGGGTGGAGAGAGTCAGTTTTCTTTAAGGATTTGGTTCCTGAGAGGGTATCTGTGCCTCATAGGATGGCCCTACATCAACAAGGATATAGACAGCTTTCAGCAGACTCAGTAGGTTTAATTTAAATAGAGTGCATACAGTTGGAACTGAAAATTAGGACAGGGTATGGGAGCTCTTCATAGGGAGGGAATGGGGATGCATTTCGTCAAAATGCAGTATATGCATGTATGAAATTCTTAATAAGAGACAGAAGGTTCCCATCTGGCCGATTGGGTGGATGAGTGGTGGAAGCTTTGACCAGTTGGACAAACTGGGGTAGAGATGAGAGGTGGGCATATTCCCGGCACAGAGAGCAGCATTGTGCTAATAGCACAAAGAGTGGGGTTTAAAGGAATGCAGTTAGTCAGGTGAGTTTGGAGATTACGCAAGGTCTGGTGGGAGAGAAGCTGGGAAGGGTGGGGAAGGATGATTGGGAGGACCCTGTCTGAGGCTAGAGCATTTGCTCCCGTTTGGTAGACGGTGGAAAGACATTCGAAGGGAGTGGGGGGTAGGTGTGATGGCTAGTGAGGCAGGCTTGCTAAGGCTGTGGGTGCAGGCCCCTTCTGGGGTTCATGGCATTGTCCACACAGGACAAGAAGGAGAGATTTTCCTAAAGCACAGCCAGAGGAGCCCCTTCTTAGTGTAGAATTCTTTTTAAAAGGTGATAGTTGATGGGGCTGGGGAGATAGCTCAGTCAGCAAAGTACTTGCTATGCAAATATGAGGTCCTGAGTTTGGAGCCCCAGTATCCATGTACAAGCCACATGTGGAAACGTGTGTTCTTAACCCAGTGATGGGGGCTGTTGGAGTACAGAGGTGGTTCCTGAGAATTCGCTGACCAGCTAGCAGTTCTACCTAAATCTGTGAATTCTGGGTTAAGGGAGAGACCTTGTCTCAAAAAATAACGTGGAAGGCAGGAGAGATGGATTAGTGGTTGAGGTGCTTGCCATGTAATCGTCCAGGCACCAACATGCATGTAAGATACTGAGCATGACTGAGTAGTTAACACAGCACTTGGGGGAGGTAGGCATGAGACTCTCAGGGCTTATAGCTCTAGGATCTGTGAGAAACCCTTGTTCCAGAGAATACAGTGTAGTGACACCTGACTTAGACATCTTTCTCCACAAGTGCACCAACAGGCACACACACAGGTGTGCCTGTGCATGCATAACACACACACACACACACACACACAATACTGGCTGGTTTTGTGTCTACTCGACACAAGCTAGAGCCATCAGAGAAGGAGCCTCAGCTGTGGAAATGCCTCCATGAGATCCAGCTGGAAGGCATTTTCTCCATTATCGATCAGTGGGGGAGGGCCCAGCCCATTGTAGATAGTTCCATCTCTGGGCTGGTGGTCCTGGGTTCTACAAGAAAGCAGGCTAGCAAGCCATATAGCCACGTGAGCAAGCCAGTAAGCAGCCCTCCATGACCTCTGTACTAGCTCCTGCCTCCAGGTTCATGCCCTGTTTGAGTTCCTGTCTTGACTTCCTTTGGTGATGAACTGTGATGTGGAAGTGTAAGCTGAAAAACCCTTTCCTCCCCAACCTGCTTTTTGGCTATGGTGCTTTGTTGTAGCCCTAGAAACCCTAAGTAAGACACACATGAAGGTGATAGTTGAAAATGGAAATGATAAAATTGCTAGGGAGAGAACAGAGAAGGACCAGAGCCCCTGTTGTTAAGAGGCCAGGAAGAGGGAGCAGTGGCAGAAATGTTGGCAGTGGTTATGGGACAGGGAATAGCCTTCCTCCTCCAGGGTCAAGATGAGATGATGTTTCAGGAGCCAGTCCACTGTCAGTGTTGGATGAAGGGGGTGGGAAGGAAGCGGGGAACTGGGCAACACCCTGAATTTGATGATTTGGGCATCATTTGGTCTTCAATGGCCTTTAGGGTAGAGATGTTGTCCAGCTAGACTGCACACTGTGGAGGTGTGGGCTATAGTTCTGGGACCTATCTTACAAGGAGTTTGGTTGTTTGTGGGAAAGGAAGGCATAGGATGGTTGGAAAGGAAGAGCAAGGCGTCTGCTGACGAAGAAGGCCTGGGAGAAGAAACTAGACGGCAGGAGTGGAAGCTCAACCCCAAGAAAGAAGGAAGGGGTTTGCTTTCAAACACAGATAGGAGCTATCAAAAGGTGAAGAAGTATGGAGTGGCCTTGTGGGGAGAGCTTGGAGCTTGCCCCCCAGGTCCCTCAGGAGTAGCGGTATGTGTAGGGGATGGGACAGATGGGGTGCAGACTCAGGCTGAGGAGAATGGAGGCAACAGAGGGACTTCTAGGGACATCCAGAGAAATCACTAAGGCTTCCCAAGTCTCCGAGGGAGCTGGCTTGTGCTAGAGGCCAACATTTCTACTGAAAGGCTTTTCAGAGCTGTGTGGCCAAATGAGACAGGTGCTAGCCAGGCCAAATGGGCAGAAGACTCTGGCCCTTCCAGGAGACAGGGCAGCTAGAGTCAGTGTTGGGGAATTGAGATGGCTCTGGCCAGTTGAAGTGGCTGGTGGAGTGGAGAGTCACAGGACATTCAGTGAAGACAGAGGCTTGGGAGTTTAAGCCATACAGCCGGCCTCTGTTCCCACAGTCAGCCTCTTGACATTCTGAGTGAATGTACGGGATAGGTTTTTGTCAGGAAGCTTGAAACGCAAGATGCCAAGCTTGGGCAGCAGGATGGTTTCAGTTTCAGGAGGGTGAGTGTGTAGTTTGAATCATAAGTGTCCTCCAAAGGTCCGTATGTTCAAGGCTGGTCTCTGGTGGTAACTGAGGGAGGTGGTAGTCCCCTTAAGAGGTAAGGCCTAGTGCAAGGTCTTTAGGTCATTGGGAACATACCCTCCAAGGGAGTATTGGGCCCCTGGAGTAGCTCCTTTTTGCTTTCATGGTTATTAAGCAAGTGGATTTGTGCTGCTAAGCACTTCGGAGACTGGTCAAAACTAGTGCACCAACCGGCCATAGACTGAAATCTCCACATACCTGTAAACCAAACCAAACGTTTGCTCTTGTTAGGTGGTTAACTCTGGCATTTGTTCCTGGAACAAATGTCTAACTGTGGGCTCAGTGTGGGATAGAATGCTGTATAGGGGTGTGTGTGTGTGTGTGTGTGTGTGTGTGTATGTGTGTGTGTGTGTGTGGGCATAGACACATGAAGATGAACCTCACTGGCCCCACACTTTGGCCTTCCAGCATCTTCTAGATGCTGAAGCCAAGTTAGAGTGCATGGCTTAGAGACCTAAGGGTATGCAGATGGAAGGACACAGGTATCTGGAGAACTGCTGGAGAGGGATGTCAAGCTACAGTCATGTGATGTCCAGCCAAGTAACAAAGGTGATATCGTGGGAATGTGCACACAGAGCTTACTCTGCTGGCCCCAGTTACTGGAGTCCTGTGTGACAGGAGAGAATAATGTCCCAGCACAGCACACAGGGAGTGCCACCCTTAGGATCTTCACCTGGAGACCACTCACTTCTGTCTTCTCCCCTGGAGTTCCCATGTTCCTCATCTACACTGTCCCAGCCTTCAGCCTGAAATATTGGCTCTCCAAAGAACCTGTTAGCCCGATGGCGTTGAAGCCTCGTGATTTTATGTTCTTACAATTGTTGCAGAGTATCAAATCCTGGGAACAGAACATTTTATTGCTTTTTCTTTATCCTTACCACCTTATGACACTGTAACCAAGATGTTATGACCATGGGAAAAATCTTGGTTGGACCTCTTAAGCTTTGCAGCACTTACATTTCTCTGTAATTGAGAAAAATACATCTGGAGTGTTCCGTGAAAAGGTTTGAGTTTTGGATGCCAAGGACGATATTAGAACTCCCTGGATGCCATGGAAATACATTCTGCTGGATGCCTGTGGGTTCCCTCTTTACAGGAGGGAGTTAGTGGTCATGAGGCACCCCTTAGGTCCCTACCCTAGCTCTGAAGTGTGTGCAGGGATCTGTGATCAAGAGACTCGGGCTGACATCATTAGTGGGCCTTTCCCACTGGGAAGAGGTCTTTCCCAGAAGTCACAGGGAGGGTGGTAGCTCCCAAGACCGATACCTCTGAGTTAGGGAAGCTGGTACCCACACTCAACAAGTTCTGTGCACTGGCCAGTGCTGCTGGTTTGAATGGAGAGCAGTTTCATCCTCATATGATGGGAAGTGTTAATTTCTCACCCATATGTGTTCAGTGATGGCTATTGTGAGAGGCACAAATAGCCCACCAGCCTCAGAGACTGGCTGTTTGTCTTTCTTGGTAGGGAGTAGCATACTTGTCTGACAGCCTTGCTTGTAAGTGGTGTCTTCTGACAGCCATCCTAGGAACTGCATGTCACTGGGCAGCCACCTGTCTTCATCTGGAATTTTACTTGCAGAATGTGACCTTATTATGGTGAACATCAATGGCAGTGCTGACCCACCTCTGTCTTATGCTGAGTCTGGGCAGCAAGACACTTTGGGATTGTTCTTTTGCTTTTCTACTGAAGTTAACTTGGGCAGAATGGAATGTTTTCATCAGAGCATCAGTTGTGGCATGAACTCAGGGTCCAGATGGACAGGCTTCTTCCATTTCAGTTGCTGTCATACTCCGGACAACTGGCTTTGACATTTCTTTCGAGTTTGGCTTTCCTAAGACAAAGGAGAAAAAGAAATTTATAAGACAACATCCCAAAGATATTTGTGCTTGTGTGGCGAGAAGCAGAGGATGTGCAGAATCTCCACCTCTGATTGTGGATGGGGGGGGGGAGAGGGGGGAGACAGACTGATGGGCTGGGTCCCTGCAGCAGGGAGAAGCAGAGCTGTGGGCTGGATCATGGCAGGCATCTTGGTTGTCCTATAGTCCCAGGGCAACTGAGGCTGTTCTTAGGTCTGTTTGTTGACTGGCACCACTACAACTGCTGATGGTTATGTTTAGGTCATAATTGGAAGGGAATATGCCAGATATGGTGGCTTAGGTCTGTAACCACAGAATTTGGGAGTCTAAGACGGGAGAATCAACAGTCCTAAAACTGGGTTACTGAGGGAGATTCTGTCCCAAACAAAACTAGTCTGGGCTATCTAGGGAAAGCCTGGGTTAAAAAGCAAGCAATCAAAGAAGCAAATAAACAAAACAAAAGGAAAGATAAACTGAGGGGGAGAAATGACAGTAATGAAGGTCGTCTAATTTGTGTCTTGCAAGCCTACAAGTTCTCCACCAAGAATTCTAAACCCAAGACTCGGAGGGACAGGTTCTAAACCCTGGCCCCACCGTCACAAGCTGTGCAGGAATGTGGGCATGCATGTGCATGGTGCATGTGTGTCCCTTGTGGGTGGGATTAGCAAAGTGTGTGTGAGAGAAAAGAAGAGTGTGGCTTAGCTTGAAATCCCAGGAAGCATGTTGTCACAGGTGCAGCCATGTTTGGAGTAAGGGTATTTGTGTTTAGAGGGCCTTTCACTTCTGGTTTTGTATTGGGCTTTTTGTTTGGTTGGTTGGTTTTGGTTTATTTGGTATTCTCCCTGTCAATAGTTCTGAATCCTCCTTGCCCTGCCTCCCACTGAGAACCTGTTTATTCTTTTAACCCCATTTATAAAGGACAGTTTGGGAATGGCAAAAGGGTGGATTGAAATACAAGAGGAGACAATCTGGTGTCTGGTTCCTTTTGTGTTGTCCGTTACAGTTACATTGGGAAACTGTTAAATGGGCCCGTTGCTGAAAGAATACTCCTGAGCTGAGCTTAACAATGTGTACAAATGTTTTGAGGCCGGGCAGAAGAATATAAAACATCCTCCTCTAACTTTCAGAACAGTGCCAGAGGGCTTGGAGCTTCAAAGGTGTAGGCCCCGCAGTTCCTCCGTAGTGCTCTACCTTATTCCTTTAAGACAAGGTCTCTTGTTGAGCCAGAAGCTCATCCTTTCCGTCCTGACTGCTCCCTGCACCTGCCTGTCTCTGCCCACAAGACTGAGGTTATAGACATGTGCAGCCATCCCCAGCTGTTTACATGGGTGCTTGGGGACTCCAATTCAGTTTCTCAAGCTGGCACAGAAAACTCTTTACTCATTGAGCCATCTCCCTATCCCCCTGACTCATATTTCTGTAGCTTCGTGTATGAAACTACTGAGGGATATTGATTCAGATATGCAGTAGTGGTAACTAAGAAATCACACCCACTTCTTAGAAAGTCTTAGGGGGGATGGCTTCCTGTATCTTGTATTTCTTTCTTCTGGATTATTTTTAATTCATTCTCTCTCTCTCTCTCTCTCTCTCTCTCTCTCTCTTTCTCTCTCTCTCTCTTTCTCACACACACACACACACACACACACACACACACACACTCAGTATTCTCAATATACTCAGGTTTGTGTGTGTGGAGATATGTATGCGGCTACCACTGAGCTATATCCCTAGCATGGTCCCTCTTCCATATCCCTTCCCCCTCCCCCCTTTTGAGACTGGATTGTTAGATTATCCAGGCTGGCTTTGAACTTGGACCTGGCTTCCTCCTGTCTTAGCCTCCTTAGTAGCCGAGATTATAGGTCTGCACTACCTGGCCCAGGGGCTTATTTACTCTGATAATGGTTTAGGCATGTGTATAGCTGTGTCAACAATTATTCTACATCAATTTAAAGATAGTCAACTGTTTTCTAGACCCTGTTGTTTACACGAAACATCTGCTGTCAGTACTATTCTGAAATTCTAAACCATACTGTCTTTGTCGTCATGGTAATGCAGTTTTATAGTGTTGTATTAAACACATAGGCATTGTTAGCAGCCTGCTTGGACTTGGTAAGTGGTAAATTCTACCGTTTATCTAGTTTTCTTATAAAATGAATACGTATTAGTGGGTAAAATATAACGTATCCACACTAGATCTATTGTGTCATGTTTAAATTGGGTTCAGTCATTATCTTATTAAACATTGCCTGCCCTTAGTTGGTTTTATTCTCCTGCAACTCTATTATTCAACTATATCTTGACCAGGTGTCGTGGTGCAAACCTGAAATCTTGGGCCTCTGGAAGGTAAGCAGGAGGGGACTATAAACTGTAGGCCAGCCTGGGTTTCACAGCAAGGCCTTTCTCAGAAACAGCCCTGCCCGGCAATCTCTCCCTTATACCCACAAAAAACCTAAACCAAGGAAACAGTCTATACTGAACATCTTTATTTTCCTTTGTCCTTAAACGCTCACTCTTTCATGTTCTGCGTCTCACTGTCTCTCTGTGCTACCACTGCGTCCCACCTTCTCCTCTGTCTTCTAATTCATCAGCTTTCCCTCCTTGGAGTAAGTCTTTGTTTTCGATGACATTTTGTTCCTAAAAGCTCCACTTTCATATTTGTTATGTAGTGTTTCCTCTGTATTCTTCCACTCCATGTTTCCGGTTTTTAATCATTCAGAACACTGTTTTGTGGGCTCTTGGGGAATACCAGTTCTGCTGTTGAGTCCACAGGCGTTTGTAGATTACGTGTCATTTCCTTATGTGCTATGAACTTGCTGCGGCGATCCCTCCTGCCCTGTGCTTTCTGCCCCATATTGTTCCAACACCTTGAATTTTGAAAGTTTCATGCTCTGGCTGCCTTGCATTCTGCTCCAATGGGCATTTTTCATCTTTTTCCCCTGTCTGGAAACTGTTTTCAATGTTTACTTCTTGATTTTAGTGCTAGAGCACACTGGTGCTGTGAGTTTCATCACACAGGATCCCAGTAAGACTAGGGTAGCATATGTATGGGACAATCAAGCTCAGTGTATGTCCCGAAGTTGCTTAATTTTGATGCTTGTGTTCACGTTAACTCCACAGGACCCCCTGTTTCTGGTCTTTGCTATGATCTTTGCTGGCTTCACTTCCTACTCACACCCAGGTTTTGGAACAGTATCATGTCAATAATTGGGATGTATTTACAGTTAATAGATCCGCTAGTCTGTGGGGATAGAGGCTCTAGCTTCCACCTTAGGTCTTCCTTGTCTGTGGCTTCAGCTTTGGGCAGAGGAAAAGGACCAGGACCATTTAACCCTCTGCCTCTTTCCTGTGCTGAGGCTTCCAGGCTTAGAGAAAGGGGAAAGATGCAGAGGAACCAGGGCCAGGGAGCTTTCCCTTGTTGTTTTTTGCCTGACCTCGGCTGGCTGGCCGGCCATCATCTGTCTGTTGTTAGCCAGCCCACACTAGCACTTCCTTAGGGCATCTTTGTGAGTTCCCCGAAGGCTCCTCCTGAACTCGTTCACATTGCCGAGAACCCTGAAATGGTGATGGTGATGCAGTCTCTGGCAGAGCTTGGTTGACTTTTGCAACCTCTCCTTGAGAGGCAGCCTTCTTGGGAAGAACACTTTCTAGTGGCTTGAAGCCAACTGCTCTTGTATCATCCACTCGGGCTGGTGGAGGACACCATATTTAGTTAGAACTCAGAGTCAGGCTGTTTCCCATTGTTACCCTCTCTTCGTGCTTTGCCAGAAGCCCTGTGGAGAATTCTCTAGGTAGAAAATAGGTACCATCTTGGTTTAGATACACCCTTCAGACTCATCATGTAAGATAGGAGTGCTTCAGGAGCATGCTCTGTTACATTAGGAGGTTACAGGTTCTGTTGCTTATGGGTGTCATACAGGGCCTGAGAGGCTAACCTGTTTATGGCATCATCCTAGTCTCTGAAGAGGCCCACCTTGAGGCAGGCAGGAGGAGGCTTTGGACCCTTTTTACTGAATAGAAGTTGCTTTCGGCTGCCTTTATGCCAGAGCTTAGTTCTGGCCCTATGCTTTGGGTCTCACAGCTACATCTCCTGTCCCATGTAGAACCTCTGACCTAGCCCCGGCCCATAGTCCTATGACCAACCCCACACCCTGGCTTTCTCAGTGGGGCCATCTCAGCCATTTACTCAAGTGTTACCTTCTCATTTCCTGCCACGGAAGGATTCCCTCTCCTTTGTGCTCAGCTCACATTGCTCAGTATTTCTCTTCATTGTAAAAATAATAAACCCTCCATTCCTTTTGGGCATACGCTAGGTCTGAGCGTTAGAACTGGAAGGATGGATCTGTGCTCCATGGGCCACTAGCAATACTTACGTTTCCATCACAAGGATGCGGAGAGAACGACAAGACAGTGGCTATGCTTTGAAAGTATGGAAGCATCAATGGGGATGAGATTATGGGAACGACCTCACTTGGTTTGCCAAGCAGTTCTCCCGAAGATCGGATGTTTATAGAAACCTTGTTTATAAGAAGAAACTCAGAGACCAATGGGACGTGAGGTTTAGTAGTGAGCTTCCTTGACTCAAACTCAAACCCACTGAGCTCTGGTCTGCATGATAGAAAGTCCTTGTTTATAGACTCTTAACCTTGTAGGTTATCAGCTCATTGTTCCTTTCTAAGTCATTTGATATAAAAGGCACATACTCGATCTACATTAAAATGTGCACTTAGGACATTAGGTGTGTTCATTAGCTTTTTATTACTGTAACAAATATTTGAGATGATGAAGCCATAGAGAAAAAGTTATTTTCATTATAGTTTTGGGAGTTTGAGGTTCAGCTGGTTCTGTGACTCAGCTCTGGTGAGAACTTGTATTATAGCAAAAATGCTCACTTTATGGTCAGGAGGGGGAGGGGCGGAGTGGAGGAGGCGAATTAAAGGGAGGGGGAAGAGGAGAGATTGGGGTCCTAGTGTCCCCTTCAAGGGCATGGTTCTAATGACCTAAGATCTCCTTCTAGGCTTCAGAGTTTCCTTTACCTCCCAATAGCACCAAGCTGAAGAAGACTTAACATTTGGGCCTTTGGGGAACATTCGGAACCAAGCTAAACTATAGCATTAGTAAGTTGTGCATGTCAGGTATATACCATACACCAGGCACATCAGGTTGACTTATTCTGTGTTTTCCTAAGGAACCAGAGTTGGGATATTCTAGCAGGTGCTGGTTCAGTCTTTTACCAGTGTGGCCTGCATGCTTCTTTGTGAATCTGTGTAGCCCTGGTGGAAGTATATACAAGCATGACCAGTTTTGACAGTCAGGCATTAGGAAGCAGCATGTACTAGACGGGTGAAATTTTGGGCACATTGATGGGTGAAGCAGATGGGTACCTGCCACTCCAGAGGTGCAGGTCACTGTGTCCCTTATTATAGTTGTATTGTTAGAAATGAGTGAACCCCTGCACTCTGAAGGTCTTGCAGGGCCCCGAGCACCATTCTGATGCCTTGAGCTTATCGAGCACAAAGTCACACAATCTGTAAACACAGCAGCTTTTGACAAGGCAGGTGGGACATGGTGGGGATGACATTCTGTGGTGTTGAAGGTCGTCTGTGTGCTGATGGGGTTCCACCTTTGCTGGTTACCTGCCTGTGTGCTTCCCATAGCTGTGGGGCTTTCTCAAATCACCCTCGGTAGCCCAGGACTTTGCCCTTTACATCTCTTTTCCCACAGCAGAAAGAAAGAAACAAAGAAAGAAAGAAAGGAAGGAAGGAAGGAAGGAAGGAAGGAAGGAAGGAAGGAAGAAAGAAAGAAAAAGGCCTCACAGCAGTGGGCTTCTTCTTCTTCCCCCTGGCAGTCCTGGGCGTGCCTTGGATGAGCTTGGCTGTCCCTGGAGGTCCACTGTGTAGGGAACAGGCTGTCAGAGGAGACCTGTCCTTTTAAGGAAGTGGCTAAGACTCCACTGGGAAGGGCTGGGCCACCTGGGCCCTGCTCCGAGGAAGGCTGGAATCGTCTATTTACGTTTTATATAAGTTTATCATTTTATTCTCCCTCTGAAGTATTTGCATGTTCAGCTTTTTCTCTAATTGTGAAATGAACAATTCTGTCTCCTAACCAGGAAGTTCTGGCATCAGCAAATAAGTTCAGGGAGAATGAATAATCCTTCGAATCAGGCTGAGTATGATTCTATTGAGCCATGGCTCTTCAAAGTAAGGCAGAAGAAATACCTAAGGTGACAAGTAGGTTTCAGGTTTGAAACTGATTGTGACTCCCTGGACTTCTGTGTTGAAAAGAATTTAAAACTGCTAAGTCCACAGGAAAGCCCTCGGTGACAGATTAGTGATGTCTGCCAGCGACAGGGTGAAGATAAGACATGTAGCCTGTCTACTATTTTGGCATTGACTAGTGATGGCACACAGAGAGGTGGTAAGGTAAGGCAGACAGCATGTCTAGTATTTTGTCAATTCCACAGAGTTAGAGAGGAGTTTATGTTGTATTTTGTATAGTTGGTTGAATCCGTCATACCTGTCAAACAAGTAGTCAATTCAATCAAAGTAAATATCAGTTGGAATATGTTTGGTATAATATGGCATAACAATAATAATTAAAACCCCCTCTTTTAACTTTATTCAGCTAGGTGATAAATATAGACACAGTTTTAAAGGTGAATTACATCCAAGAGCTTCTAATATCTGGTGAGAGTTATTTATAGTTTTAATGTACTTTCTTTCTCAGTATTTTTTCAGAATAGCTCACATGTCTTGTCTCACTTTATTGGCATTTGACCCTTGTGACAGCTTTGTTTCTGGTGGGGGCAGGAAACATATTCAGATGATCTGACTTGCCTTAGGTAGCATGGTAGTCAGCAGAAGGTGACAGTGACCCTGGTCTTCTTGCTTGCTAAGAACTCCCAGGGAGCTCTCTGGGGTCTCCTGGAGGGGTGGAAATTTCCATCCTGTTGGTCATTGAGGTGCTCCCTCAGGCAGGGCTGTATGCTGGTGCTGCGACTCAAAATAGCTGTCTATTCCCTGCTTACGAGGCTGCCCTTTTTATAGCAAACTGATGAGTTAGGCCCTACTGCTTTGATAACTTTGGGGTTTATAGGATGGAAATTTTTGCTTGGAGATGAAAACAGCTCATAGCCACTCCTGCCTCGAAGTCGGCAGCTAATGCTGTGAGTCACTGCTCACTGTCTCTGGCACTCGTGGGGGGCCTCTCTGTGGTCCACCTAGAGTGGTCCAAGTTTGGCCATATTTGGCTTTCTCAAGTGCTTAGCTTTGGAAGTGCCTTTCAACCTGCCAACACCCAAGTGCGACCTGAGCAGGCCATGCATTTAAATGGCAAGACTTCGAAGAGAGCTCAAGTGGAGGCTGCCACTGCCTTGGGGCCATTTACTTAACACAAATCAGCTCTCTGGGTGCCAGCGTCTTAATACATTCCTTTGCTTCTAAACAGTTTGGAGTCCTGTCAGCCACAGTTCCTCACTGGTCTCTTTAGCCTGGATTTGTTTCTACAGCTGGGAATCTGGTGATTGCAATGCACGGTGAGGGGGTTATTCTGAAGAACAAGATTCTTGGATTCCATCCTGAGCTGCTCATGGGGACAGACACAGCATGAGCCCTCAGCAACTCTTGGCTGAGTGCTTCACACCTTTCCGCATGTAATCCTCACTTCTGATTTATGGGGTGAGACCTACTGTTACCCCATTTTGCAAAGGAAGAAATCAGAGGTTCTAAGAGCCTAAGTAATTTACATTGGTCACAGAGTAGAGCAAACAGCAAAGCTGGAATCTGACTTTTGAGGATCTGCTTCCTGTGACCATACCCTTCCTCTAGGATAGGAAATTATTGGGCTTTGGGGATCCCCCCCCCCTGTTGTTGTTGTCGTTGCTTAAGTGAAGAGAAGAAAACTGTATATACTATTGGATCTAGAACTCTATTCTGAACGTTCTGTTAGATATGTATGCCATCATCAAAATGATGGATCCTTTCTGTCCTGCCCACAAATGTAGATCAGCTATACTGGGGCCTAGAGTTTAGTCTCCCCACATCCCCAGGTTCTTATGGGAAGCCATTGCACTAGGGCTTGTATTCGAGCCTGCCTGCACCACGAGTAGCCAGGGAGTCCGTTTCGGTATAAACAGGGGAGGGTATATTTAGACACAGTCTCCAGAGACTGTCATATGTGTTTATCTGCCGCTCCAAGATCAAAGTCAGGGAGGGGTCAGGAAGAAAATGCTTGGGTTGACATCTAGTTGACATATGGCTCTTTCTCAGGGACACAGGGCAGTGTAAGACACAGAGCCTATTTTAGGGTCTTCCTTTATCAGTTGGGAATTGGCACTGTCTGTCCTGCAGTAAAAGACTAGCTCGGATCAGCTTTGCTTGATAGAAGGAAAAGATCATGCTGGTGGGCTCTCTCTACCTCACAGACTTTCCACAATATGCACACATGGTGCAGCTCTAATCCCCCCAAGCCCACCCACAAGATGTGACCTTCTGATTCACTCTTTGGGGTAGAAACTTGAAGAGCAATGTCAAGAGGGTCTGTTTTCAAGGCTGGATATTACACATGCTGAATGTTCTTCCTTTGAATGTGTTCCAAGCAGACACAAAAACCCCCAAGCCAAAAGACCAACAGCTAACCAACCAACCAACCGAAAAACAAAAAAGCCTTACCTAGCTAGCTTAGTGGCTGGGTTGCTAGCTGCTTGAAGGAAGCTCATTTCTCTCTCCCCTCTCCTCCCTCCTCCCCTTCTTTCATTGAGGAAAGCATATTGTCGCTTATTAGACGTTTTCTAAGAAATGGACAATGGGTACGGAGACCTCCACAGCACTAGGTGTTATGTCCTACAGTTGTTTGCTTCCAGCTTTTCTTCCAAGTTGGTTACCATTTATCCTGGAGTCAACTACATTTGTATTGGACTATTGCTATTTCCCACGAGGCGACCCAGTTAAAACAATACTTGCTTTGTATGATGCAACTCTTCACTCTGTTTGGAAGGCTCAGAGGCTCAGGACACCTCCTGCCCTTTGCATGTGCAGTAACTTGTATTTGGAGAGCGTCTGGTTCTGCTGTGTAGTCTGCTTTGTGCACTGACAAGTGCATCTGGGAACAAATGCTCTTGAAGCTAGGAGATTGATGAAGTGCCAGCTGGGACAGGACAGCTTGTCACAATCAGGATTCGGACTCAGCTGGGCTGTATCTTATGCTTAGTCAAAGTCCACCATGCTAGTCACTGGAGAGGTGGATGGACCGTTGGAAAATTTAATTTAAGGACAACAGATAGCTGTGCGTGTTACTTTTGGATGGCAGGTTGCTGAGAGCTTCATATGTTGTGTTTAACTTGGATGATTAGCTGACCTAAGCAAGAGTTCGATACTGAGTTACCTCACATTTTAACATAACGCTGCTCTCTGGATGTTGCAGTTGGTTATAGGTATTTGTTGTCTGAACTTTTCCTCTTGCCTCTTCCAAGAGAGAGGAAGCTTTTAACATATGGCTAGACCATGGTCTGTGATGTTCAGTTTTACAGTTTTAATTATTATTATTTTAGGAAGAAGGAGAATAACATTGGCTAGACTGGGCTGAGTCGAGATTTGGAAATAAAAACAGCCACATATCCTTGCCTATATATGTGCTCTGATATGCTAGTCCTTAATTAGGAATTTTGTGTGAGTTGTTTCATTTCATTCCAATAACAGTCTATGGTGTGTGTGTGTGTGTGTGTGTGTGTGTGTGTGTGTGTACATAGTAAAGACTAGGCAAAACGTAGCAGGTGCCAGTTCCCTAAGGAACCCAGTAGTGTGGATCTCAATATAAGGTGTGTGGCTTGTAACTTGGAAGTGGGTCTAAGAGTCATGGTTTCAGGCCTCTGAGATGGGGTAATGGGGATGGAGCCCCTGACAAAGGCCAGACCTTAAGGAACTTCCTGGCTATGAAGTCGAGAAGAAAAAGCTGTCTACTTCACTAGCATCAGTAGCAAGGATGCTTACGGGTCGGTGGCTTGCCAAATCACCCATAAGAAAGAATCCCTAGGCTGACGCCACATACAGGTGTAGAGTTTGATTCTGTGGACACACCCTGGTTGGTACAGGATGGGTCCTAGTGGCCTACTGACTCAGGCATGCTTGCGTAAACACACTGATGTTTTGCACTGATGAAATCGCCTGTCATTGCAGTTCTCAGGGCATGACTGAACTTGTACTTTGCAGGAAGCTTATGATAAAAATTCAACACAAAGAATGTGTGATGTCAATGAATAGATAAAGAAAATTCAGTGTGTGCATATTACTGTGGGCTGGATTATGTCTCTTCAAATTCCTGTGAAGGAACCCTGGCCTGTACTGCATTTAGAGATGAGGCCTTGGGCAGGTTATTAAGTTTGTATCAGAGGAAGTCTTGTTTAGGTTTGTCTTCACTGTCAGCTTGACTGGATTTTGAATTACCTAGGAGATATGTACTTAAGGGAAGATCTGTCTTGAACACAGACCTGTGGGCTGGAGTCTCAGGGTGAATAAAAGGGGAGGGTGCAGAAAGAGCCGGTGAGCACCAGAAGCCCCTTTCTCTGCTTAGGCTCTTGCGATGAGATTGATGTTCTTGTAAGAAGCACCAGATAGCCAAACTTAGTGGGTCAAAGAACAAAACAAAGAGGTCTGTGGGGAAGGGGACATGTAGGTAGGGGTAGCAGGGAGCTGAAGGAAGGTGGGGAAGCATAGTGGTTGCTGTACATCATACACATGGGTGACGTTATCTGAGAAAACATTTAATAGAAGTGAAAAACAAACAAAAAACTAAAAATGAGGTTTTTAAAAAGGACCCAGATACACACACACACACACACACACACACACACTTTTCTAGAACTGAACATGTTGCAGTAAATAACTTAATGGCTGGGTTCAACATAGCAGAAGATAAAATCAGTGTATTAGAAGATAGATCTAAGGAAATTGCCCAGAACAAACAGCAAAGAGATAAATGGTGCATTTATGGGAAAGCAACTGAGAGAGTTTAGGGAAAGAGGACAAAGATTCATTGTATCTTTCCAAAGACTCCTGAACAGTATTGGGAGTGATGTAAAGACATTGCTTTAAAAGCCAGTGCCCAAAATATTTCAAAATTTAGGAAAGGTACCGGTTTTTAGATTGTAAGAGTGCTGGGTACGGAGTGGATAATTCGCAGTGTACCAGCCACGGAGTAGAAAGCAACTCCAGCATTAAAAGGAAGTAATAATAAAATAAGTGGACTCTCTCCCTACAGACAATTCTTTCCCAGCATCGTAGGGGCCATAGGGCAGGGCATATATTTAAAGTGTTCAAGTGAGTTTCAAACTTGAGTTCGGAGCTCAGCTGGGTTCTCCTTTATGAGTCAGGATGAAAAGACACTTTTTACATAAAGAACAAATGCAGGACATTTACTTCTCAACTGATGTTTGTTGAAGGAGCTACCAAGGGATGTGCTTTGTGAAGATGACTTAATCTTATTTTAAAGACTAGGATTCAGAGTGTTTTAAATATGAACAACAAGGTGGATGATGTGAGACGGGCTGGGTAGATCAGAATTGAACATATTCCAAGGTCTTGATATTTTCCAGAGGGAGAATGAGTTGCTATTGAAAATATCATAATTCAAAAGAAAAAGAAAAAAAAACCAAAAACCTAGACTCCGACCTTTGAGCACGTCATTACCAGTGGAGTGACAACTGACACACCCCGAGTTCTCACTGTGTGCAGGGTGTCTCACTGATGCTATCTCACCTGGTCTCACAGTGACCACATAGAAAAGACAATACCTTTCCTTTGAGAGGTAAGAAGTGGGGCCTATTTGCCTTTGTACCTCATGCTCACAATAATGGCCAGCAATGAGATGTGGTTTTTAAACATGGGTGAATCAAGTTGAGCTGAGGTTCAAATCCAGTGCATCCTGTATTGGTCGAATGATGATGTGGAGATGTTCTGGTTTGAGCTGGAATAACTTCAGAGCCCCTGCTGTGCTCTCTGCAGGGCCCTGCTCTTCACTGGCCCTTTCTCTGGGAAAATGCCTTTCTGAAAAAGTCAAACACTGGCCTTGTGCTCCTATACATGGAATGCCAAAGTTTTCCCCTCGCTTTCTTGGGTGTGTGGAACTTGTCATATCCAGATCCAGTTCTGTGTTTTTCCATGTGTCCTGTGGACCAGCTGGGGCTCCTCAATCTTTGTTTTGATTTGAACAAGTCTGGACTTGCTGTCTCCTGAGTTTCTGTGTGTTACTCAGACAGTATCTCCAGCATGGTGTTGCTAGGAAATTTGGTAATGGTCTTGATGCTGGATCAGCCTCTCTCTTGTTGCCATACATACCTGCCTCTGCCATCTGCTGAGGATGCTCCTGGCACCTTGACCCTGCTGTGTAGAGATGCTCTGCTGTGCTTTGGACTGTGGATATTAGTTTGGCCGAGAAACTATCAGTGACATAGATCCAGTGCTGGGGGCTACTAAGCACTATGGACCCTATTCTAGTCACAATCTGGAAAAGAGGTGCCAATAAGTATTCAAGTCTACTTTATACCCTAGATATGTATATTATCTGTAAGTGTACACAAGTACACTTAAGTGTGTATGTTCTTATACATGTATCTACTAAATTGATTGAGTAAGTCTGTGAAAATAGTTTTTGCTGTTTCTAGATTTTTTCCCCCCCCTTGGATTTGTTTAATCATGTACTTACCAGTTACATGTAATTGTATTTTGGAATTACCAGTTAGTTTTAGGCTGAAAAAGTTCATCGGTGGCCGCAGGTGATCCGGTTCAAGTTCAGGAGGAAAGGAGAACCATGGTCCTAGTTTCCTGTATCACCAATCCTCTGAGGATGTGTGTGTGCGCATGCACATTTGAGCAGACCTAAGACCAGCGGGGCTCCTGATCTCACTCACCAGCACTAGCAGGTCTGGGGACAGATGGTGAGGTAAAGGCAAACAAAGGCTCTTGGCTTGCTGCTAACGGAAGCTGTGGGCATCTCCAATCTCTGCTTTCCCCACAAAGGCCCTGTCTGCAAATTCCAGCATTGCTATAGCAGCCCGTGCTGTGGAGGCCTGTGTGTTTGGTTCTGTGAATAACACAGAACTTCCTGACTTCCCAGAGGTGTGGTGGAAGGATCCAGTTGTCCCTTTCCTGGGAGACTAAGGTGAATGGAAGCAGCAGCTTTCCAGCAGTGGAAAGCTGGGTCTGTGTTTTTACCCAGCCATCCCTCTTTGCTGTGGAGTTGGTAAGGGTGTGGGCGCTTGGCTTCTCCAGTTGGAAATGATGGTATTTACCATTTTATTGTGAAGAGAACTTAGTGAGAGTATTCAGGAGACAGGCTTTGTAAACCCCAAGACAATACAGACACAAGGCATTGTTTCCCCCAGTCCTCAGAGGATGGATTGTGGGAAGCTAATGGCCCTTACTGTGCCATGTTTCAGTGCCAGGAACAGCCAAAGATGTCAATAACTTTCCATTAATGATGAGGCAGAGAAGCTGTCTGACCGTGGAAACCAGTGCTTTATAAATTAAGTGCGCACGCTCATTTGTCATTCATAGGGCAAATATTTATTGAGTGTCTACTAAATGCTGGACCCTGGGAATACAGCAGTGAATTAGACGGGTGGGACTGTGATTAATGTCTCCCGTAGCTGTCCAGACTCGGAAGCCTGAGGTAGTTTTTATAGAGTTAAATTTGTTCAATTCTTTTCTGTTGGTGGTTTCTCTACCTGTTCTCTGGTGATAAGATGTCTGTTCTGGGGCAATGATAATGACAGCTGAGAACTTTATAGTGTAAGTAAGAAGATATGTTACTGGTCTTTGGAATATGGAAGGTGAGGAGCTGTGATCTAGCCTAGGCTCCTTCCTAATGTGGACTTGGCTTTGGCTTGGCATTATACACAGGGCATCTAGCTGGGGACCTTATTGCCTTCCACAAGCAGTTCCTCCATTTTTAAATAGCATTTATCTTTAATGTTCTTTCCTATCCTGAGTAGAAATCCGCCATCCGTTATTTCTGCCCATCAGGTCTTCCTCCTCCATTTGGAGTGGACAGAAGCAACTGCTTCTTTTAAAAAACTACTATTCATTCTCCCTTCTCCCTTGTTCTTTATGTGTCTGGCATGATGCATACGTGTGCTTGTTTGCACGTGTGTGGGCCCATGTGTGTATGTGGAGGCCAGAAGTTGACCTTGGTTGTTCCTTTTACCGAATCCCACCTTATTCACGAAGGCATTATCTCTCATTGAAACTGTGTTCCCCTGGTGTGGCTAGTCTGGCTAGCCAGCTTGCTCCAGGAGTTCCCTGTCTTTGTTGTCTCTGTCTTTCGAGTGCTAGGATTACAGGTGGGCCTACGTATTCACCCAGCTTTTACCTGGGTGCCAGGGATAGCAATTCAGGGTTTTTTGTGTCAAGTGCTTAACTTGCTGAGGTGGGTCCTCAGCACCTTATATTCCTAAGTGCATTTTCTAGTTTCCATGTCCCTTTATTAACCCAGTGTCTTTCATGTCCTCATTCCCATGATCATCTCTGCCCTTCACTCTCCTGCCTCCTCTCTCCTGGTTCCCTGTGCTTAGCCAGGGTTCCTGTTGGAGGCTACCTCCTGTGAGGTGCCAGGCTTTACTGTGAGCTGCCTGGTGCCAAGTGCTCAGCCTGCTCTTTCCATTATTCTGATCTTTGAACACAGAACGAGGAAGCAAAGGTGGCATTTGCCTTTTTGGCAGATGAGCTGTACTGCTGACTCACTGAGTTGGAGTCCTCTAACTCTTGGAGTTCTTGTTGGATCCATGGCTACTAAGCTAGAATTCCTCCTATCCCGTTTTGACTGTGTGCCTTTCTCACGCAAGCACAGCCTTGACAGTCAGTGTATGCCTACTCTCCTTCATCTTATCAGTTTGGGCTGTGTTCTTAGCATGCTGAGGTCACTTGGAGTCTGACCTAACCTTCTAGTGTTGGCTGTTACTTCTAGATTTATTTGTGTCAACAGCCCAGTTGACGGCACAGTTTCCCTTGAATGTCTGTGGTAAAATGGTGAGAGCCAAAGAAAGAGCCCTTGGTCACATCAGTAGAAACCTTCCCCATTTCATTGCACCTACTCAGTGCCTTAGCCTCTGTGCACAGAATCACGTAATCTGTGAATGTGTCGTTTTTTCACCAGTGTGTCTCATAGCCACCAATTCCACATCTATCCAGTGTCTTATCCTTACTGGTGCTGGCCATCTTGTGCCTGATGTCTTCTGCCCTGTGATGGCAACTGGGCCCATTGTTGAGCTCTGGTGGTACGGTTGGGGATTTGACTGTTCTAGCTCAGGTATCTGTTTCCAGTTCACCTCACTTTTACTGGTTACCAGTTAGCCGAGGATGTCTCTGATCAATCTTCCCTCCGTAGAGACCCCTTTTTCTATGCCTAGAAATGATACTCCATAATGTAATCACCACACTGGCCAAGCGAGGTTTCCAGGAGACATTCTCAATATTTTCATTTTCTTCTCATTGTACAGCTAGTTTGGTTCGATGTTAAAGGTTTGCCCACCTAGTGCCTTTTATGCCTCCCTCAGGCTCTGGTGTATACCTGCATAGCTCTAACAACCTTGGGCTACAGTCTTTATTCTTGGCCCTACTTCTAGATGTTGCAGACTATGTTATCAGAAAGCAAAACCTACACCAGATCTTGTCATTGGTACTGGCTCTCCCAAGTGCTTTTCTGGCTTGCCTGCTGTCAATGATGGCTGGGTATCCATCATTAGACTGTTCTGCTAACCCCATTTCTTACTGTCCTTCCCTTGAAGTGTCCTTTGCAGCTCACTCTCAGGTAGGCAATGTTGACTCATGCTGTGCTTGTATGTACTATACTTGGGGACGCTTTGCCACTCTTTCCACTCAGTTACCTTTTGCTTCTTCTTCATCAATGTCATGTTTGTTGCCTCTCAGCCTGCTGTTCCAGCTCCAGACCACGCCGGGTGCCCTTTACTCAACCGTCTGTTAGATAACTTGTTTCAAGTAAAGTAACTGCTGCCTGTACATCCTGTTGGTTGGAGGGCCTTAGGGAAACAGCGTCTTGCAGAACTTGTCATTTGGCAGAAACTCCTGGGACATACTGAGCGCTCAGAATTTGAAAGGGCACCTAACCTATGTTTTTTCTACTTAATCTAGACCAAGTGCCCACGAATTTCCTTCCCTATAACACACTCTGACTCTCTGCCTGTGATAAACTTTGGTTTACTGGCCTCAGTGTCTCAGTGTAGAAAAGGCAAATGGGCATTGCAGAGCATCACACATTTCTTAAGCTGTTCTCAGCTTTTTAAACTTCGAGGTAACCCTTGGTTATATGTTTCTCTTGCCCTGTGCTACTTAGGGAAGGCTACGAGCAGCCCTTAGATCTCATTAGCTTCACTCAATAAATGTTTTTCTTTTTTCTGTTGTTGTTTTTTTTTTTTTTCAAGCAGGTCACAGTTGGGGGCAGGAATTCCTCATTTATGGCCTCCCACATGGGGATTTGGAGACCCTGGTTACGTTTGTCTATAGTTCTTCCATCTTAGATGTTCAGAGTCTTTCTTACTAGCTGAGGTGTTGAAATAGAGACAGGACTATACGTGGGCAGATGCAAGGATGGGGATGGGAGTGTCTGGGGCCTCTCCTGGATATCATATAATCAATTCTTATATTTCATTAGCCAGAAGGTTACCTCATGGGCATATCCAGCGATTGGGGCAACTGCACGTGTGGGGCAGCAGAAATCCTGAAAAAGGAATGTGAGGAAGCATCAGTAACCTGCTGTGGCTGTGCCTACATCTGGCCTGGTCAGTTCCCAAGCCTCTCGTTTTTGTTATCTCAGTAGAGTTCCAGTCCAGGCCCAGGACTTTGTGGGTGCTGGGCAACGTGGAAGGATGCTCCTCCATCCTGTCAGGACTTGGGAGAGATTGGGCTGTCACCCCAGCAGCACTCACAATGATGAGAGGGCATTCTGGTGACCTGATGGCCCTTTCGGTGATGTGGAGAAAACAAAGAGAACTCTCATGCTAGATTCCAAGACCCCGGGTTTTGGTCTTTGCTCATTGCTTCTGTTATCTTAAATTAAATCTTATCTTTAATTCTGTTATCTCCTTGGTTCATACCTACCTCCCCTTTGCTTGCCTGGACAGGACTCTTTATCAGCTCCCCATTACTTTGTCCATACCACAGATGCACTGTCAGGTCCTTGGAATCTCCCGTCATTGTCATGTATGCTGCTGGAATGATAGCCCATTCTGTTCCAAGTCCTGGCATGATGGAGGAGAATCTTTTCACTTTGTCCAGCACCCAGAGAGTCCTGGGCATGGGTTTGAATTTTGTGTTGAGGTACCAGTTAAGGTAGTATAGTTGCAGTGAGAACCTCTGGGAAGCCAGAGCACTCAGCACTCATTTTGCCTTGAAGAAGACAAGCCTGAAGGGGTTCCCTGATTCTGATGCATATGAGGGGCATTGGGAGATGAATTGGGGTGGACACCAGAAGCCCCCACCTGTAAGCTAGGGCAAACTAAAGCCATGAGTGAAGGTCAAGCCTGTCTTCCATCACATGGCTACCTGGTTCACCCTGGGAGCAAGTCAGTTAATCTCTCTGCCTCGGGCTTCTCATCTGTAACATGGCATAATAACAATACCCATCTTGGAGGATGTTATGGGGTGCAAGTACATGAGTACAGGCTTAATGGTGGGGAAAGATCGGGTCCATAGCAACTGTCTATAAGTGTTGATTGGTATTCTTAGCAAGTGCTTTAGGAAGATGCCCTGTCTCAGGTGCTGCCTGCTAGGCAACCAGCCTCTCCTGGTATTGTAAGGCTCCTATGGACTGGAAGACCAGGATCATTCACTGTCCTCAGGTTAGCTGAACTGCATGTGGAGAAGCCAGCTTTCTAGTTGGTAGGGTTGAGTTGAGGTGTGTGTTCTATGTAACTGGAGTGTGGAGGGATTCCTCAGTGTCTGTATGATACCATGTAGACCCAGGGCTCATGTTCTGCTACAGTTAGTGAGTCAGGATGGTGTAAATGCTGTGCTCTAGACACACATTGCTGCTTCTGGTGGAGTCTGCTGGGTTGAGATTTTGCATTTTGAGTTGAAACAAACTGAAGCTTTTCCTCATTCTTGTGAGTCATCTTGCTCTAACCTTGGTTCCCATGCTCTCGGCATTAACCTCATTAATGCAGATGAAGAAAGCTGGGCACGGGCTGGATGGTGGCATGGTAAGGGTGCACACAGTATGACCCTAGCCACTCCTGGTTCTCCAGTCAGGAGTCAGCCATGGCAGTGGTGGGTCGAGTGCCCTTTTGGAGGAATAGGGTTTATTAGGAGACAAAGGTCACACTCGTGAAAAATGGACTCAGCAGATGATGTTGGGTTCTGCCATGGATACAGCTTGGTACTAGTGTGGGGTACTTGGAATGTCATGTATTGCTCGTACTGGAAGAGCTCCTGGTTGCCTGTGGTGAGGAATGCTTCTATAAAGCAGGTGGTGCTACATTTGGGCACAGAGGCTCTGGATGCACTGTCACAGTCTTTGCGTCTTTGGTGCTGCTGGGCTGTGTTTTAGGCCCAGAGATGGAATATAATTTCATTTTCAGTAAAGAGCACATAGCATGAACTTTACCATCTGGAGAGTTAAGTGTACAGCTCATTAGTGTTAAGTATGCTTACAGTGTTGTGAAAAGCATCACCAGGAAATGTTGATCTTGAAAACCTGAACCCTAAACCGTAGCTCCTTGACACTCTCCCCAGCTCCTGCTCTGGTTCTAGGAGTGCGATGCCTGCAGGCACCTCAGTCTTGTCTGTCTGTGTCTGTCTGTGACACCCTCAGTTCATCTCTGTCATTGTGTGTGTCATATCCCATTGCTTTTAAGGCAGAGGCCTCTTCCCCCTGTGCATATAACCACAGGCTGGGCTTGTTCTTCTGTTGACAGATCATTTCACCTCCTCACTCTCGTATGAGCATGGGGGTGCAAACCCTGCTTGTGAGTCTCTGCTTTCAGTTCTTTTGGATTCCTTTCCAGCAGTGTATTTGCTGGATCATAGAGTGGTTCTATTTTTGTGGGTTTGAGGAGCTGCCATCTATTTTCCCCAGCAGTCACATCACTTCACATTCTCACCAACACTTCACAAGGGTTCCAGCTTCTCCGAAACCTTCCCAACGCTTGCTTTCTGTCTTTTGATAACGGCAGCCACCTTAATGGGTGTGAGGTAGTAGCTTCCTGCAGCATGTTTCTTTGATATTTTATCATGCTGGATGTTTTTCTATCATATTTTAAGAAATTCTTTTTTTAAAAGAAAATGTTTTGGGGTTGTGAAGTGGCTTAGCAGATAAAAATGCCCGCCACCACGCCTCTGGAGCTTGTAGGACAGAAGGGGAGAATTGACTCCTGTGAGTGGTTCTCTGACCCCACTCCCATCAACACATAAATGAGTAAGTAAATAAACATAAAATAAGTTAGTGGCCTTTGTTTGTTTGTTGTTTTGTTTTTCAGTCACAGGGTGAACTTAGGGCTTTCTGCATGCTCACGTGCTGTTGTAGAGCTCATCCTGCCTCCTTGGTTCATTCTAAACCAATAGCGGGAGACCCTTCTTTCTGGACCACATTTCTCAGACTCTGGAGATTGCAAGGCAGGCTGGCCCAGCTCTGTCCCAGAAGAAATGGAGAGTGGGGGCTTCTTGTTTGAAACCAAAGTTTGAGGTACTCATTTGCTCTGGCCGAGAAAGCAGCACCTCTTGGAAATGAGACTTCACTTCCCTGCTGATTTTCAGTGTACAGTTTTTTATGCAGAGAAGAGCAGGGTGTATATTTTCCCCATTGCTGTTGTAACAAATCAGGGCAGACTTAGTGAGTAACAACGATGTATTATCCTTCACTCCTGGAGGGCAGGTGCCTCACTTGGTCTGCAGACTTGAGGTCCCTTGGGATGCTACAGGGAGAATTTGTTTTCCACCTTCTCTTTCTGCCAGGCTAGCACTATAGCATCTGTTCCCTGTTCTCCTGACTCCTGGTAAAGATCTAGGTAGTTACATCAGGTCCATCTGGATAATCAGGACAGCAACCTGGACATGGACTTCTTTGGGACTGGAAGGCCATACAGGAATGGGCCTTGGGTAGTTTAAGGCAGCTTGATAGCAAGGTCTCTGATTTTGTGCCTTCTAGCCTCAGACTCCACCCTGGGTTAATGGAGTGGTTTATGGTTCTATAGTCCTGGGGTTGAGTGTGGATTTTCCTTGGCCTGCCTAGAACCTACAGCAAGAGGGTTGGCGTATGGGTGGTGGTGGTGGTAGTGGGGCAGGTGCTCTCTGGGGTCTCCTAGTTCTGCCATACTGAGTCTGCCCCAGTCCCTAACTTCCTGTTCTCATCTGATGTCTTAGGCTCATGGAGCAGTAAAGCTGCCCAGAGCATGTTGAAAAGGAAGATGGAGCACTGGGAGAAATGGCTCCTGGTGCCACTTAGTAAAAGGTTAGGCAGAGAGTGGAAACCAAAGACGGCAAGGCACCAGTCTGTCACCTGTGCACTTTCTCCAGGTCCTGTGTAGAATTCCTTGGGTCAAGTGAACAGAATTGACATTACCCTGTGAGCGGCATGTACTTGTGGGTTATGTGTACCTTGTGCAGTGGCTTCAGGTGAAACTTCAGTTACACTCCAGTTTACGTCTGATATGGGAAACTATTGTAAGCTGCGGACCATCTAGATATCAGAGTATCTCCCTGTGTCTTGGATGGTCTGTAATGAATTGTGTATGGAGATTGGGAAAGGCTGCTGCTCTGGAAGGCATGTAGCCCAAGACATGACATTGAGGAGAAGGATCTCCTGAGATGCTCTTTGTTCTAGTTGAGACAGGTGGCCTGACCTTACTCTGCAGGGGCTGTGAGTGGTGGCTGGAAGTTAGCCAGCATCTGGTAGTGTCTGGGAAGGAGAATGTGATTGGGATTGCATATTTACCATTGGTGGCTTGGAACAATGTTGCTGCAGAAGAACTATCCTTCCATACGCAGGCGTGAGCCTTGGCTGCCGATGCTTCATAGTTGACCCTTATTACGTCACGTTGTTCCACTTCACTGAAAAGAATTCTGAGGGTCTAGGAGGTGAAGTTAATTTAGGGACTTTCCTGCAGTTGTAAAGTAGAGAGTTAAGATGTACTGAGTTGAGTCCATGTAGATGCCTAATTCCCATACACCTTTGCAAATGTCACATGCATCTCCTGAATTATTCCCTACCTGAGCCAGGGCTTTTGGATATGAGATATAAGAGCCATGGATGAAGGGGAGGGAACAGCTGTCACTCACACACCAAGTCACAGACTAGAGATGGGATAGCCTGAAATTCTGGCCAGCCAAGTTTCAGAAATTCCAGCTGCCTGCAGCTAACCAATCTGGCCTTGGCTACTTTGGCTTCCTGTCTAAATTAAGCTACAGACTGAAAGAAGAATGTCCCTGGACGAGCAGTCGTGTGTGTGTGTGTGTGTGTGTGTGTGTGTGTGTGTGTGTGTGTGTGAGAGAGAGAGAGAGAGAGAGAGAGAGAGAGAGAGAGAGATAGGGAGGGAGAGACTGAGATTCTAAGTGTCTGGATAGGTGACTGCCAGCTGTTGCCATTCATTCCTTCCCAGTAGATTGTGGTCAGGGACTGTTTTGTACATCACCCTCAGCTCATGGTGTGAGGGACTCTGGGAGCCATAAAACATTTCTGGGTTCCTTACCTTGTACTTTGTACTGAGGCTATAGTCTGGGATTGGACCTGGCTCTACCATAGGTTATACCTGAGCAAGGGTGGGAAGCCACAGATGCACTATGTCAGTATAGCAAAGGCCCTGACATACGCAGAGGAGAGCATCAGTTCTCTGTGCCTCTGTCTCCTTCATTGGTGACATGTGTCTATGCATGCACATCTGCTTATGAAGATCTGTATTCAAGAGCAACTCTGTGGTCATGGGAGGGTTTTGCCTCATTGGCCCCTTTCTTGAGTATGAAGAAACAGTGCCCTCTTTCCCATGGGGATCTCTTTACATAGCGGTGTGGTCACTACCCTGAAGTCTGCATGTTGAGTTTCATAATTTCTTGACATCATAGAGAGGTTTGGCCAAACATTGAGCATCTTGAATGTGAGCCTCACCCACAGTTTTATGAAGCACCCCACATTTATGTCATGACACTTAGAGTGCAGAGTCTGCAGTGGGAAATTACAGGAACCAAAGCTGTGTCAGCCCTCCAAGTTTCATGGTCGAATTGGGGTTCCTTCGGGCACCTACTGTGTATGGAGTGGGTGGTTTTTATTCCACTATCCCCTGCTCCCGAGGAAGCCACTAGGGAGGGCAGGTGATCACCTGTAAATCAGTGTCAGTGCCATTTAAAGCTGAGAGGGTAGGGTAGAGGTGTTGCTTTCCACTCTCAGGAGATTCTGCCTTAGAGATTGGGGAACACCCTAGGAAGTGCCTACCCAATAGAGTAGAGACTTTGTAGTCCGCGTTATGTCAACATTCATGGAGAGACTTCAAGGGTGTGTGTGGGGGTGTGTAGGGACCTCAGGATCCATCTGGGAAGCTGAGTCCTTTTGACAGCGTGTTCCAAACAATAAATTTCTCTACCACCCACATAAGAATTTTAGAATCTGTGACTGTCAGCAAAGTGTGCAGGACCTTAGAGATCATTTGAACTTCTTCTGTGTGCAGCTGAGCTAACTGCATACAGGAGGGGGGTGATCTTGCTCAGTGTCAAATAGCTACTTACTAGGGGATTGGAGATGAAATCCAGGTATCCAGCTATGCTTCGAAATGAACCCAAGAGAGACCGCTATCCAGGAAGTGGGGATGGCTGGAATCACATGCAACTAACTCAGAGTGAATGCAGGTATGAGTTTCAGACATTGGACAAGTTCACCCCTGAGCCTTCCCAGGCTCCTTTCCTAAATCTTCCTTTATTTCTATATCCCTGAGCCTTAGAAGCCTTTGTAATTACAAAACAGTGCCAGCAGTGCCACAGTGACCTCGGATGAAGCTGGAGCAGGCTGATTGCTTATGGTGTCTTTAAACGCTTGAGCAGCATGCCGAGGTCATGGAACTAGCACTTGGCAGTTCCCTTGGGGCTTTTAGGACCATCACCTGTGCTTTTAACCACTCGTCATGCCCCTGTGCCTTTGGGAAGATAGTGGCTGTTAACATTTGCTGTCCAATCCTCTAAACTTAAGTATTCCCACATGCTACAGTCCATGCGCTGCTGTTTGGTGTCTTCATAGATCAAGACCAGATATACTTTGCCTTAAAGGTTGTAACTCTCCTGATTACCATGAGGACACAGAGGAGAGGAACATAAACAAAGGGACAAAGTCACAGGTTAGAGTTTTATATACTTTTTACAGGCCTTGTTTCCGCTTTGTGAATTCTGTTCTGAGCTGAAGCACAGTAGGGCCTTTGAATCTCTACCTTCATCTTAAGGGTGGTGTCTAGACCTTTTGTCTTGTTCTTCTAAGGCAATTGAAGCAGAGGAAGAACTAGGCAGCACTGGAGTTCCTTGGAATGAGGATTAGGATTTTCAAGGATACTTTACTTGGTAGCATCCATTGCCCCAAGCCTTGGGTACATCCAAAGATGAAGGTGTCAGGTACTTCCTCTGCCCTAAAGGAAAAAGGGATGTTGGAGAAGAGGGACCCCAGGTATAACTGGGTCAAGAAACGGTCAGAGAAATTGGACAGCCAAGAGCACAGGAAGGATGGGAGAGATACACGTGGAGAGATCACAGAGTTTCTCTATGTTCCTGCAATCGCCAGCATGGGCTTAAGATGCCAGAGAAGATGAAGGACTGGTGGCAGATAAGTCAACCCTAGCCTGGGTGTCACTGGACAGGGCCACAGGTGTCTCTCTGCCTCAGTGTCAGCAAAAGCAGTGATGCTATGTCTCCTGGCTTGCAGTTGTCGGCTTGTAGAACTGAAAAGGCATTCCTTTATCAATCTCCTCTGTTTGTACTCAGTATGGGCCAGCTCTAGGAGAGGTGCCAGAGTGGCAGAGTGGTCATACTGTGGTCTACTCTGCAGATGGTATTTGGCAAGACTGAAGCAGGGTAGGTATCCAGGGGAGGCATCTGGTATTTAATGGAGCTTGAGATGTATTTAGGCAGGTGTCTGGTTTGACTCAGTTGTGAAGACATGTTTGTGCATCTGCATGCATGATTTATTTAATATTTGAAAGTATTTTATAGCCAAGATTCTTTGAATCCTTCTCTGGGCCTGTGTCCTTGCTCCCTGGAAGTGTTTTTGGAGGGTCTGGGATCTCCTCAGTACTGGTCCAGATTCTCTTGTTATTCCTTCTGGAAGGATTCTTGGGTGTCTTAGACCACAAAGTCTTTATCTCCTTATTGAATTGAATTGTATGAGCTATTGGGTTGCTTTTGGAGTGCTGGGGAGGGCTGCTAACAGGAGCTTGGACGACCTCGGAAAGCAAACTGGAGAGTCTACTCAGCATGGATGGTGACTCCCCTACAGCTGCACAGATGAATACCTTGATACTTTTCTTCCCCAGGCTATTTACCATAGCCCCTCGCTAAAGTCTGATCTGACGAAGATAGTTGGATTTAGAGTGTAAGCCTGAATAACACCCAGGAATGGAATCCTGTTATACCTGGCTTATTTCAAGTATCATAATGTTTCCTGGAGCATGCATCAGAATATTCTTTCTCTTTAGGGCTGAGCAATATTCCAATGTAGAACACATTTTGTTAACCTGTTGATCCATTTGTGAACACTTGTGTTGTTTCTGTCTTCTGTCTCTTGTGAATAATGCTGCTATGAACTCTGACGTGCAAATACCTGTTGGACCTTTTAATTTGTAATAATTTTGATTGTGTGGCCACTAGTGGAATTGCTGGGTCATGTAGTAATTGAATATTTAAATTTTGAGGAACTGCTAGTCTTCTTTGCACAGTGGCTTTTAACATTCCACACTGCTGACAAGACACGTGTGACGGTTCTGCTCTTCTGTATTGTTGCCAACACTTGCTACCATCTAGTGTTAATCATAGAAATACTAGCTGTGGTGTGGTGCCTCTCTGGCTTTGAGGATTTCCGTGTAACTGTGATGAGGCTGGAATGGACATAATGAAAGGGAAGAGAAAGATCTCCCCAGGGTCTTCCTTGCTAGCTTTCTCAGATGAATGATTGTGGGGTGCACTTAGTTCTCATGTGTACCTTTCAGGAGGACATGAGTCCCTATGCATAAGCTAACAGGAGGCAGTGGGTAGAGTAGGGTGCGATCCCAGGCTGCTTCTGCATTGGAAAGAGTCCAACTGTTGTTTGAGGGAGGGGAGGCTGGGTGCTCTTTATTTAGCTTAAATAATGGGCAGGAGAGGCCTTGGTAGGGTCGGGCTAGTTGGGGAGTATGTGAGAGCCATGTGATTCCTGGTCCAGAGGGCGCTGGGGCCTGAGCGCTTAGACAGAGGACTTCTCACAGTGTTAGAGTTTCATTCTGAAGACTAGGAAGAGGAGAGCTAAGGAGGGGACTTGTAGGGGTGAGCGTAGAGCAGAAGGGAGGGAGCTGGGGGGTGGGGTTCAGAGCTCCTAGTGCTCTCCACCAAACATGGGGAAAGCCTAGGCCTAGACAGCTCTTTATGGAGCTTACTGTTTCCCTGTGGGTCTATTACTGTTGCTTTTGTTGCCTTCTACCTGTTGGTAGGGGCTTTGGGGGTTAACAAGACAAAATGGGTGTAAACCCCATTGTAAATGAAAGAAATACTATACTCTGCACATAGCATTATTAAATGTCCAGGGGATATGATGCAATAAGGGAATAGTGTTTTCTCCTTCCTTAGTGAGGATGAGAGACATCCAGGAGTAAGATGAGCAGGCTTGTGTGACTCTGTTTCTGTACATATCTTGTTTTCCGTGTGTGACTCTGAGGGGGTAGCACCCCTCCTCTCTGCTGTGCAACCCCAATAGTGGAACAGTTTCAGAGCCTTTCATTTTGTGGGATCTCTGGATCTCTCCATACCCCTAGTTTCCTCTCGGGAACTGATGCTTGATCAGTTGGATATAGTTGCTTAAACCAAAGAATTGCATAGGGAGCATATATAAAATAATAACACACTTTTCAAGTTCATGTCTCTTCATTGAAAGAAGGTAGTCCTCCTTTGTGTCCCGAGGCGCTCTGTGTGGGGATCTGGAGCAGTTCTTATTAATAGCTGTGCTCTATGGCTAAAACTTCCAGACATACAATCTCATTAAGTATTCTTGGTCATCCTGCAAGGAATGCATTGCTAATTCTATTTTTCAGAGCAATTGACTGAGGCCCAGAGAAATGTCTATTTATTTGGTACTTTATAGAATCAAGAGCCTGGTGTATGTTGCGTGATAAAGCTTTCCCCGAGGAGTTGCAGCACACACATCTAATCACCCCAGATAGGGAACCTACAACAGACAAGTATGTGTCCCACCAAAGCCTGTTTTCAGCTACCTTTCTGTCTTGATCACTTTCAGGCCACATAGTTTTGTTCTGTAGAGTCACTGCTGCAAATGCCTAGCTGTGTGTGGCCTTTGTCTAGAGCCTTGGCTGCAGGAGGCACAAAGTCACCAGGAGTTCATGAAGAGGGTGCATGGCAATCCCTGCTCCTTTCTGTGGCAGCAGGCAGATATTTGCTAGGCAGGACTGTGTCCCCTCTAGAGGGGCTTTCAGCAGCAGGACAGGAGTCAGGCACTGGTTTGGCTGTGGTAATTCTGGTGGTATCTGTAATTTATAAAATAAAATCAGACCTGTCCTTCCTTACCTAGGAATCATTTAATGTACAGAATTTGCGAAATGCCATAAAATGGGAAGGTTATAAGGTCTGAACTCTCAGGGTTCTGTCAGGGTTTTGCCAAGCTGCCGTAACACTGTCCCCAGATACCAGCTATCCCAAGGACTTCCTGTTTGTGTAGAATGATGTCTGCTCCCAGTCAGAGCCAATTACATCGCTTAACTACAGAGTCTGAAATGCTGATTTTCAGTAGACTCACTCTGAGCTCTCTGAATTTAGGTGTGTTGTCAGCAAGTGGTGGTGGGAATGGCAGAAATGGAGGCCTGCCTCACCTCCATGCCAGGGAAGAAGACATGGAAGAGTAGTTTACCATTATCATGGCTTGCCATCAGTGATGGGAACCTGTGATTTAGATGCATGCATCCAAGAGTTTTTCCCCTTCATGCCTGCTGATGATGGCCACCAAAGATAAAGCAGCATTATAATTAGTGTCTAGTGGGGACAGGTTAACCTTGATCAGGAGCAGATGGTTCTTTCCTCAATAAGACTCTCTATGGAGGTTCCTTTTCCTCTGTCACCTTCTTGACTTGCTACACTGCAGAGAAAGAGGTTTCCATGCTGGTCTGAGAAGGTGTGGGTACTGTCAGCAAGGTCACCTTCTGGTTAGTGTAGCCTTGGAGAGGCTCAGGTTCTCTACCTGCCTTCCCCCTGTCTTTGGTGGGTCATCAAAGGAAGGTGCTCTATTTAAGGTAGCAGCTGATCTGCTGAGTTGGGGAGATGCTGCAGATGTCCTTCCCCTCGCTGTCCCTTCATGATGGAACAGATGCAATGGCTGTGAGCATGGGACTGCTCTCTGCATCTCTTCTGGAAAGGTGAGGAAGAGTTGGAATGCTGCCGTATTGTGTCAAGCATTTCAGGTGCTCAGCTGCAAGACTGACACACTCAAGGGAGGAGGCTTTCAACTGCTCCTCTCAGGCTGAGGGACAATATCAGGTTTCTATCAGCCCACTGAGGAAAATTGTTCCACACTTCGTTTTTTGAGTGTCAGACAGGTAAAGATAGTTACGGCCTTATTGTCTGTCAGAGCTGAGAATCCTTATGCTTTGGTAGGTCTTTTTGTAGGCAGCAGTTATTTCAAGATCAGAAAAGCTACCCATCTATCACATCCAGACCGGTTCTTGGTTGCTCCCCTTCCCTGCTTAGAAACCCAGTGTTTCCTTATCTCTCTTTCATACCTCATACCCCAGTCTTCAGCGTGCTCTGCCCCGAGTGCACAGTAGCACTGTCCAATGTGGTAGTCTGTGTCTATTTAGATGGAGATTAATCGAAATGAAATAGAATGTGCTTCCTACATTGTCCCAGAGACATTTTATGTACTCTACAGATGCACTTGACTGACAGCCACCATATTGGATAGTTCAAAATGACTTTCCATTTTCACTACCGTAAACGTTATGATGGGACTGGGGAATAGTGGCTCATGCTTGTAATTCCAGCATTTGGGTAGCTGAGGTAGGAGAATGGCCTTTAGTTTGAGATAAGCTTGGGCTATACAGTGAGTTTGAGGTTCAGCCAGGACTATAGATTGAGACTCTGTCTCAGAAAACAAAAATCCAAACCCAAGTAACAACAGAGCTATATTGCCCATCATGATGCTATAGGCCGATGTGCCTTGAGCGGCTGTGGCTGTTTTAGGAAGAAAGGATCCAGGAAACAGGAATTGAAGAACTTCAGAGTTAGCTGGAAGGGTTGGGGGAGGAGGCCCTAGGATTGTCTTGTAGGAATGACATCTGAAGAGCAGTGAAAAACAGGACAAGAGAATTGCATTTGGTTTAGAAGCTGGGGATGTCATAGCCTCCAATGCCCATGGGGTTGGGAAGATGTTAGCAGGACCTGGAAGCAGTGAGCAGATTCCTGCCATGTATGGTTCAGTTTCGGTTTGGGTGTTGGTTGTGCAGTCTCAAAGCTGCATTAGGAATTCTGGCTTCAGGCAACTGAGACTTGGCTTAGGCCTTTGCCTCTGTGATCCAGAAAGGCAGTAGGAAGAAGCTGGAAGAGTGGCCATGTCACTGGTTCAAGACCAGGAGACAGGGTCCTCTTGCTTTCCAGTCACCAGGGTTGCACTGGCTCAAGCCAGTACATCTTCAGTTTTAGAATGGCTTAGAGGGAAATAGGGTCCCTTGTCACCCATGAGGGCTTGATATATGTAGAATCCAGGTAGATGGCTGCAGAGGTTTTTGGTGACTCCTGACCCAAAAGGAGACCATTGGTGTGCACTCAGAGACTTGAGTGACAGAGACTGCAGCAGGGCAGCCATTGCAGCCTTCTCCTTCCTGGGGCGAGCTGCCTTCTGATCTACCAGTCACTTAGATATTCTTCAGGAGTCACCAGTTCTATTTGTGGCTGAAGTCACATGACCATAAAAGGAGGCTCTGCTGTTGAAGCCCATATCGCTTTCATGTCTGTGGCTCATTAGGGATTCCTTTATGTTGCCCAAGGTTCTGGGCATCTTTACTCACAGGTAGTGTGGAGGAGGTAGGTGGTAGGAATACTGGATCCTACTGGTTAGGTTCGCTGTCCTTGGATTAGAAGGCTTTTTTTGGGTATTTTTAATTAATTTATTCTTGCATATATTACATCTGGCCACAGTTCTTCCTCCCTCCTCTCCTCCCAGACACTCCTCCTCCATTTTCTTTAAGAAAAGGTCAGTCTACCCAGGGCTGTCAATCAAATATGACATATCAAGTTGTAATAAGACTAGGCACTTCCCTCGTATTAAGGCTGGGTGAGGCAACCCAGTAGGAGGAAAAGGGTCTTGAAAGCAATCAAAAGCATCAGAGACAGCCCCCACTCCCACTGTTAGGAGTCCCACAGAAACACTAGGCCACACAAGTATAGCATATCTACAGAGGGCTGAGGTTAGACGCACGCACGCTCCCTGCTCGCTGGCTTCGTCTCAGTGAGCCCCTGTGAATTCTGTTTGTCAACTCTTGGTTTTCTTGTGGTGTCTTTGACCCTTTTGGGTCCTATAATCCTTCCTTCCCTCTTCCACAGGATTCCCTGAGTTCTGCCTACTGTTTGACTATGGGTCTCTGCATCTTTGGCCATCAGTTGCTGGGTGGAACCTCTCTGATGGTGGTTATGCCAGGCAAAAATCATTTTGTTGCTTCTTTATTCCCCCAGGTGTGTTGGCTCTATCTTATGTCCCCGGACCATCTGGCCTCTGGTTTCTGGTCCTCCAGGCAGTGGCAGGGGTAGGCGTTCTTTCATGGTGTGGCTCTCAAGCTAGATCCGTCATTGGTTAGCCACTCCCACAATGTCTCTGCCACCTTTACTCCAGCATTTCATGCTGGCAGGACAACTTGTAGGTTAATGGTTTTGTGGCTGGGTTGGTGTCCCAGTCCCTCCACTAGAAGTCTTGCCTGCTTCTGGGGTATTCGAGGTTTTAAGACAGAATTGTTTAAAGCCAGGCTTGGAAGAGGAATAGAAAGCATGAAGCAAGGGGCAGAGGGACGAACATTCCAAGTACTCGGAAACGCACAGTAGCTGACAAGAACCGGACATGTTTGAGGAATGAAAGGAGACTGGATGTAATAAGCCCAGGGAAGTTGACCTGGGCTGGTAGACACAGGTTTCAAGAAACAGGTTTGTGTTTGAAAATGATTGACATAGGAGAATGACAGGGCCTGATTTGGTGTTTGTATTTCCTAAAAGACCATTGTGGCTGGTTGTGAGTGAGGCTTGGGTTGGCGAGGGGGAAACCTGGAAATGAGAGAAATCTCAGGGATTCCTGCAGCATGAAATGAATGGTGGCTTGGACTAGAGCGGTGGCATGGGAGGCGGAGAGCACTGGTCTCCTCTCTCTCCTCAGAGCTTCTCTCCTATCTGCAGAGTAAGGGGGAGTGCTTGAGGTGTAGATAGACAGACTTCATCAGGTAAACGTTTAATGTTTACCTGTGGCCTATCTTGTGGCAGTCAGTTCTCTGTCACTAAGGCACCACAGCAGAGGACACAGCATGTAAGGAGCAACAGTTTACTTTGACTCACAGTTTAGAAGAGTCATTCCATGGTCCATTGGCTCATTGCTTTTGGATCTGTGGGAGACACTGCGTTATGGTCAGGTGCAAGGTTTATGCAGATCTTTTACCTCTTGGTGGCTGGGAAGCTGAAGGACAGGGAGGGGAGGGCTATAATATCCCCTCAAGACCCTATCTCCAGTGACTCAAGTTCTTCTCATCAGATCCTACCTTTTGAAGGTTTGACCCCTTCCTGTAGTGAGGACAGAGTGTGCAAGCCATTAGGGGATACTTAGGATACAAACGGTGACAGCACTCTTGCTTATCAGAGCATTGTCATTATTATAGTCACTAGCAATAGATGTTGAGCATCCTCTGGGATGGAGAATTTAAAATTTACCATGTCATTATTGGACATAGTCCTGACTGGGAGCTGTGCAGCATCAAGCTACTCTGACTTTGAGAGTGAGAAAGCATGTGTCCATGCTCTGACTGGGACGTCTCTCTGGGCCCTTGTAGGGCAGGGTGATATGAGACTAATGGGTCTGTGCTGAGACCCTGCTGTGTCCTTGCTCTTCTGAGAAGAGATAATACCTGTGTGAAGTAGGCAGGGGTTCTGCTGTCTTCAAGGGAGCCCAGCCATTGGACAAACAGGAATCATTTTTTCTCATGTCTGGAAGAGGTTGGTGCTGTGGAGGTCTTACTCATTACCATATGGTCTGGTCTGCTGAGCTGCAATTCTGGGGTTCTCTTGGGCATGAGAGCATCAGGGGATATAGCCCAGTAAGGCTGGAGCCAGATCAGACTTAGCTGGTGGCATCAGTTCAGCTGGCAGCCAGGAGGCAAAGCTTTGAATCAGCCTTATAATTTGAAAATTGGTCTTTGCATTGGGTGGTGATTTTGTGCTAACAAAAAAAGCATCAGAGAAACAATGTGGGGCTGTCCTACCTTCATGGTGTTACTCTGGGTTCAGAATCTTTGCTACAGAGATGGAAGTTCCCCACTCCTAGGACACATGGAAGGTTGTACTTCCCATTGCAACTGTCTTTAGGCTCTCCTAGAACCTCAGGTCTGGATGGGCAAGCGTCTTGGAGAAGCCAAGGCCACAGTGACTTTAAAGTATATCCATCATAGAGACTAATATTGGAGAATGCATTTCTCTCTTTCCTGCATGTGGCCATTTATGATGGGACTGCCCTTTATTACTCAAAGGCTGAAGCGGTATTCTATGATAGCTGCATCCTTGTCCTCAGGCGAGGGAGGAGATGATACTCTATTCCTCTGCACTCTCAGGCCTCTTAACATGTGCCTTCTCCAGATGGTATGCCCTAGAGCTACCCTTGTGTTCTGGGAATGGGTCTCAGTATGGATGGAGTGTGAGGGTGCTTAGAAGTCCATCCAAATGCCTCCTGGCCTGCCTTATGCCCACGGTGCCCAGGACCCCTTGCTGGTTTCCACACTGGGGCTTTCTACCTTCTTCTCAAGAGTCACCCCAAAGCCCTGGCACTGCTTGCTTTGTGAACAGGCAACTGATCTGAGAGAAATGAAAGCAATGAACTGATGTGGATAGGGAACTGGGGTGTGCCAGGCTGAGTAGGGAGGGGTGGCCGCTCTTATAGAAATAGAAGAAGATAAGTCCAGGAGCAAAAATAGTGTCTGCTAAACTTTATCAATGCCACTTAGAGTCTACAAAGTCAAAATTGCATGCCACAGACAGAACAGAGCCAGGAAGAGTTAGGTTTCAGCCCAGTTTGGCAAGCAAAGATGGGACGCAGGGCCATTTTGGACTTGCTCACTTTGGTGGAAGAAAAAGAAACAGGGATGCTTTCCACTCTCTGTCACCAGGGAGGCCCCCTGGGAAATCACGCAGGGAGGTCACTATAGGTGTCAGCATTAGAGCTGCTGATCATTAAATATAGATATTCACCACTTTCTGCTCATCCCAGAAGTCCAGGAGGAGTTGTGTATGCATGTATCTGCATGCTTGTGTGCCCATACATGTGCATGTGTGGAGTGTTGAAAGAGGTGAGGAGGGAGGGATAGAGTCTGGCAGTTCACCGTGAGCCCCGAGTGCAGCAAAATCTTCCATTGTCTCATTTCATGACCTTTAATGAGTCACATGCTCCTTTGTTTTCTCGGGTGTTGAATGGAGACACTTATCTTGCTGCTTAGGCGAGCAGCTCCACTTCAGCTGCCTTGGCTAATCCAAACCCAGGCTCTCAGCTCTCTGCTCTGGGGCCTATGTCCCCAGCCTGTGGGGCCTTCCTTACTTTATACTGAACATCTATATATTGAAAGGAGGGCAAGCCCTGATAATTGGTGAGAGAGGGGGCTTCTCAGTCTAGGAGAGGTCTATTCTTTACAAGCCTGATAGTCTAGTAAACATATTATGCCCCTGCGGTGCAGGAGCTTCCTGGAGCCACTGGGCTGAGGAAGGGGAGAGTGTGAAGGGAGTGTGTGACGAGGTGAGTATGCCAGGGTAGTGGGCACAATGGAGGCACTTTACCAGGGTCTGTGGAATGAGGCTAATACCTCAGATGTCATCCAACAGCTGTGCAGGTGGCTGATGACAGCTGGTGCCAAAGATGGCCTGATGTGCTTGCCTTGGTATCCAGTGGGTGATAAGTACATAGCATCTGTGTCTTTCTCTCTCCTTTCCCTCTGTCCATGAGAGGAAATGATCATTTACTACGATACAATTTGCTGTTGTGCCAGGTAAGGCTCAGAACCCTGTCATCAGCATCTTGGATACTGATGTCAATCATTTGGCTTATAGTTAAAGTTTATTATCTCTGTTGCTGTTGTGCTGGGGAGGACAGAGACTTTGGAAACCAGCAAGTGTGCTGAGCACTGTGCAAGCATGTTGGTTGGGTCTCTTTGGATTGCATGAGAGTGGTAACTGACTCATCTTAACTGAGAAGTAGCTAAGTCACTAAAGTTACTTACTCAGCTCTGTGGTAGAAGACAGTGGCCTGAGAAAGGCCCTGCCACAAATGTTCTATGACCCCCCCAGTAGTGTCTCCCTGGAACTATATTGATGTGGTCTTGGAGGGGGGCATTCAACACCCAGATTACTTTATTGGATATGAGCTTACTTTGGCCTAATGCTCTCACTGCAGAGTTTAGAGTTTCCCACTCTGGGGTGTACTGTGTCTTTGCATCATCAGTTCCTGTGCTGGGATGACAGAATGCTCATGTATTCACTTTTCCTTCCTCCTATTTCACATACCTCACCCTCATCTTCTTACTTTTCTTCTTTAGCCATTCTATCTAAATGACTATCCTTTTAGTTGTGTGCTTTTATGAATATGTATTTTAAGGGTCAGAAGTTGCGTTCACTGTTCCCCATATACTTTCTCACTAGCTCAGTGCAATGAATGCCACTCTCTCCTCTTGTCTGCCTAAGTCAAGTCAGTGAACCTAGAGAAGAGAGTGATGTGCCCAAGTTCATCCCGCTGAACTAGGTCATGCAGGTCCTAGAATAGATTTCGTGGCTGTATTTCCTGCAGCATATATATTAGTGTTTTTGTATGTCACCTCCCAAGTTCCTGCAATAGCTTGGAAAAAAAAAGATTTTCTTTGTCAAAAATTGTGTCTAGAATCCAAAATGTGTCCCCAATGCTTATGTACTCCATAGTAACTGTTGTCTTCTCTTTCCTCGCAGGTTCCAACTATGGGAGCCCACGCCCAGCTCATGCCAACATGAATGCCAATGCAGCTGCAGGGCTGGCCCCCGAGCACATCCCTACTCCAGGGGCAGCACTGTCCTGGCAGGCAGCCATTGATGCCGCCCGGCAGGCCAAACTAATGGGCAGTGCTGGCAACGCAACCATCTCTACTGTCAGTTCCACACAGCGGAAGCGGCAGCAGTATGGAAAACCCAAGAAGCAGGGGGGCACAACTGCCACACGGCCGCCCCGGGCTCTGCTTTGCCTGACTCTGAAGAACCCCATCAGGAGGGCATGCATAAGCATTGTTGAATGGAAATATCCTTTCTGCTGTGGGCTGGCCAAGGTGTTCCTTGGACCTGCGCCTAGGCTGGCCCTTGGGATTACAGGCATAGATTGGAGCTGGTGATGTTAAGTCTATCTTATCCTTACTGCTATGGTGACAGGATTCTAGACTCCATGAGTCACCAGCTCATGGGACAACGTCCCAGAATTTGTTGGTATTACAAGCATCCCTGAACCAAACATCTGAAATATGAGTTCTCCTAAAATCTAAAACTTTTATAGTATCAACATGATGCCATAAATGGAAAATCGTCCACTTGATCTTATGTGACAGGTTGCAGTCAAAATGCAGACGCTCACATTTGTGTTGACTGTATGGGTAAGGTGTATCTGGGACATAAATGATTTCAAGTTCAGACTTGGGTCCCATCCCCAAGACATCTCATTATGAATCTGCAGAGATTCCAAAATCCAGACAGATCTTAAGTCTAAAGACTTTTACTCCCAAACATTTGAGAGAAGGGGTGGACTCTCCTCCTGCCACAAGTGACCTTAGAGAAGACAGAGTGGAATATGAACTTGCTTTCCAGCCACCTGGGACCCACTTATGAAGCCTATTCGTTGTTATTGCATACTGCTTCTTCATAGCTTTCTTTCCTATGGCATTGTGTTGTGGCAGTTCACAGCCTGACCTCTTTCTAGTGTAAGTGGGCCAGGAGATAGATGAGAACATAGTGGTCAGTAGCTCTAGCCCTTGGCTTAGCACTTGGGACCAGAGTTTCTCAGCCTGGGTACTGTGTTGGCATCACCAGGAAAGTTTTAGCAAATTCTAGGTACTATAGGTCCCACTAGTCCCCAGATATTCTACTGAGTTCTCCAAGTAAGGCTGTGGTATAGCCAAAATTGAAAGCATCATCTGTAATAAAATGTATCTGCTCTGAACACACAGAACGGGGTAGAGGGGACTTTAGAGAACATGTCTTTGAAGGGATGGACTGTCAATGTGGACATAAGTCTTAACTTCTGAGCATCATGGAGTTACATTGGATAAGGTATCAATGTCACTAGGGATGGAATAAGTCACATCAAACTCTCCAGATTACGTGGCCCAGAATACACAGTATTAGAATCCTGAGACTTGTGCTGTGTATCTCTTTAAAACCCCAATTTATTTAGAAAGGGTCATATGCTTCTTTCCATCTGCAGTGTTTGGTTCTATTTGTGAGTTTCTAGGAAAAGATTTAAAAACCTTTGGAAGTGACTAGAAGGTAAAAGAGGATGACCTAGGGCGGAAGGGAAGTTCTGGGGAGCAAACAGCACTCCTTCTTGGAGTATTTGAGTTCTTTTCCCAAGAGTAACTATAATAGGATACAGTGCTAAGCAGGAGCTGCTGCCAAAATGTCCAACTCGCAAAGCCGCGCATAGTCCATGAATGGGTGAGAAGCTGAGCTTGGGCAGTTCTGCCAGGCTGCCTTCGGGAAGTGGGACCCTGTGGATGACCACTATGAAGGGAGAGCAGGGAGGCCCTGAGATCCAAAGACCCTCTCTCTAATTTATACAGCAGGTGTTGACAAAGCTGGTTTTCCCCCCTCTAATTCAGCAGTTGACAAAGTTAGTTTTAAATCCGGATTCCCCACCTTCAAAAATCCATGTATTTTGCAAACTCTCAGCCCTGCAGTGCTAGATAGTGTGGCCGAGGGCTAGGCAGGACTGGATAGTTACTAAGTGGTACTAGATAGTAGGCGAGAGCAGATCGAGAGTTATTAGTTGGACAAGATAGTTATCAGGTAGGGCGAGACGGCTAATTTGTGATACTAGACAGTAAATTGCTAGGTGGGAATAGATAGTTACTGGGTGGAAATAGTGATAGCTATCAACTTGATACTTAGGAATTGCACTTCAGTGTCGGTCTACAGGGACCTGACTCTGCAGCCCTCACTGCATGATTACTTGACTCGCCTTCCTGAGAGAAGGTATTTCCCACCTAGGGAGAGGGAGGGAATGCAGCCTGTAGTACTAGCTATATGCAAGCTCCAGATGGCCTAGAACAGGGGAGGAGAGAGACTGATGTCCTCAGCAGCTCTTGCAAAGGTGGGGCCTGGTGTTGTCAACAAATGGGCAGTTGAAAGGATGGAGATAGCACGGGTGCATCAGGCTTGCTGGATGCTCCTCTGCATCCCGGCTGCAGCTCTCCCAGTCTGCCTGTTTGTCCTCTTGGCGTACAGTATCCTCCAGCTTTAGTGGACAGTGGTGGGTGGGGTGCTTTTCTATTTGTGTGCACAGAGCAGGGAAGGTGGGGCATGGCACTTGAAGCATGTCAAGCTTGGCACCCTGACTGGCACCGTCAGTCAGGGCACCTGATGAGGATATTCATAGTGCCTGGCTCTGTTGTCTTCCAGTGCCCCTTCCTGACAGGGCACTAGACAATGAGAATGGAACCTTGAAGCCTGGGCCGAGAGTCACTGTCCTGAGCATTCTGAAATGTCCTCATGGCTATCTCAGGCAGATCAGCACAAGGTGGTCCTGAAACTGACTTAGTAACTGACTTTCTGGGTCTGGGTCCCACTCTAGCTGTTAACTTGGTGACTTCAGGCACAGCAAGCTTCAGTTTCCTCCATTAACAGAAGAGATTACTGTCTCGTTCCAGGTGCTTGGGAGTATGGTCATCCCAGAGCTGGACACGAAGGCCCTGGAGGCTTGCCAGATTCTGTCCTCACCAACACTGCCCTAATACTGCACTGTCTCCATTGCATCCTGGCCACCCCAGGACAGCAGGCTGTAAAAACCTATTGCCATGCTCGGGCTCTGGGCCTATATCTGCTTCTTGCCTCCTGAGGATCTTGGCCAGGTGTGATGATGGCCATATTTGCGAAGGGGAGATTGGTCATGTTCTCTCACAGGGCATCTTGTGATACCAAGACACATCTGAACCACATCTTAGGAGGCATCCTGAGCTCTGCCATGGGGGCAGATTCCCTGTGAGTACAGAACTTTGTGTCCCAGACTAGCAGGCCCATGAAGCCTAGCACGTTTGAAGGCTATGGCATGAGGCAGGCACTGGACATGGAGGTCAGGGGATCTGGCTCCAGTGCTGCATGGCCACTTGCTTGTTATAGGCTTTGGGGATTTTTCTTAGCTTCTCTGGGCCTCAAAGATTTGGACTAGATAATCTCTAGGGTCTCTTCATGGTTCCGAGTTTGTTACTTGTGTGAGCACAGTTAGTTTTCCTAGCCTCTAGTTTTCATCTGTTCCCTTCCTCTCATTAGGTTCTGGGCCAATCAAATTTTTTTTGTGTGTGTGTGTCAACTTAGCATAAGCTCAGGTCATCTGGGAAAAGGAAACCTCAATGAAAAGAACTCTTCCATCAGCTTGGCCTGTTGGCAAGTCTGTGGGGCATTTTCTTGATTAGTGATTGATGGGAGAGGGCCCAGCCTCACTGTGGGCAGTGCTACCCTTGGACTGGTAGTCCTGGGTTGTATAAGAAAGCAGGCTGACAGGCAGTGGTGGCGCACGCCTTTAATCCCAGCACTTGGGAGGCAGAGGCAGGTGGATTTCTGAGTTCGAGGCCTGCCTGGTCTACAGAGTGAGTTCCAGGACAGCCAGGGCTACACTGAGAAGCTCTGTCTTGAAAAACCAAAAAAAGAAAAGAAAAAGAAAGAAAGGAGGCTGAGCAAGCCATGAGGAGCAAGGCAGTAAGCAGCATCATCTGTGAGCTCTGCTTGAGTCCCTGCCTTCAGGTTCCTAGTTTAGTTCCTGTCCTGACTTCCCTCTGTGATAGTCTATGAGCTGTAAACTGTAATAAATCCTTTCCCTTTCCAAGTTGCTTTTGGTCGTGGTTTTATCATAGCAGTAGGAGGCTAATTAGAAGAGACTCTGTGAAAGAGGCTAGAAACTTGCTTGTGGGAGCACAGATTGGGACCTTCCTGCTTTCAGTGGTGGGTGTGGTGTTGTCTCAGTAGATGAATGCTATCACATTAGCTTACTGCTCACCGTGCCCTGTCCTGGTGTCTCCATGAAGTGGAATGTCACAGTGAGAGAACATCAGAGTACACTGTTACTAGCGAGTGGACCCTCAGTGGATGCTCTATAGCCCAGGCCATCACCATGTCCTATGTGGAGCTGTACTGGCAAGGGATACGGTCTCTACCTCTGAAACTGTAGCACACATCCTATCTGGCTTTGGGGGGTCCCAAACCCCAGGGAGGTAGAGTACTCTCACTCTGCCTCCAAAAACTGAAAAGCAAAATCTGCAGATTTCCATTAAGGGCCACTTGTTTAAAACCTCACTCCACTGATCTTCCTTCCAAGTGTGCTTGGGTCCATTGGTAACAGTTCATGAACCATGTGGAAATGGGGTCCTGTGGGGAATCCTTCCTGGGGCAGACAGGGCTCCTAATCCCCAAGCCCACACGAGGGGAAATGAAATCAAATGTAATCTAAATAAATAAAAGAGGAGAAGAAGTTATTTAGAAATCTGTGTTTACTCTGGCACGCGACTGGCCTCCACTGCTCTTGACATATTAGGAAAAAATTTTGGCGAGGGTCCACTAGAATCACTTAAAAGGCATATGTTTCTCTTCAAAATACAAGGGGCTTGGAATGCATTGTTTAAACAGAATTCTTATGAGTCTTTGATTCGTTTTAAAAATATATATATATGTATGTTTGTTTCACTTGTGTTAACAGTGGCATTGATTTCCTTAACTCCTTTCTCAGACCATTTGAAATAATTATTTTACTGACTATTTTTGCCAATTGTGTGGCCTTAGCAATCTATATTCCCTTTCCGGAAGATGACTCCAACGCCACCAACTCCAACCTGGTAAGTCTCAAGCCTCTGCATGTCTTATTACTTGTTAGACAACTGAATTTAGAACCCAGATTCAGAGTGCGAGGTAGGAGAGATGCAAGACATGTTTGGCAGGTGCCAAAGTTTGACGCCGCTCAGATCTTCCGGGCCATTTTGCTTTTTATTTAAACTGGCACCTGCCTTATCACAGGCTGCTTTCAGAAGAATATTCCAATCAGGCGTCTGTGAGCTGTGTGTGCATGTATGAGCATGTGAGTGGTGGATCGTACGTGTTACAGATGTAATGTTTAAATCTTGAGTGCAGGTGTTCGCTAGAGCGAGCATTTTTGGATCATCAGTTGTGAGTATTTTGAGTGCCATTGTTCTATTGTTAGGCTGTGCCTGCTTGATCATAGCATGATTGCATGATAAATAATTTCTAGGAAGCTTTTAGCAACGTTTTCTTTTGCGGCCAAGAGGTATCATTGAGTTAAAAATGGCTTTATTTTCTTGGGAAAGATGGCTTTCCATTTGGATTTAAGAGAGGCCAACCCTGGCAATTTGGGGTTAGTATTTGTCCATGGAAAAAGCAGTGTTTACTTTTGGCTGAGTGTGAAGTCATTGCAAATGCAAAGGCCTTTGCTGGTCTGGGCATGTGAGGCAAGCTCTGGAATGTGCTTGGCAGAGCCAGGGCTGCCTGGAGAACTCCAGCAAAGACTGCAGAGAAATCTCCACTTTCTCCTGCCCATGCCAAGACATTGGTAGTCTTCATGTGATTTTCCCACAGCATGTTTGGTCACCAAGCCCACCATCTTCCTGTCACCGGTGCCTTCTGGTTAGCTGAGATTGGGCTCTTGGGTGGGATTGGTTTAGATCACTCAGGAATGTTATGGGACTTTCCTTCTGTAGCTGTGACTGCAGCTCTGGTTGCTGATGCTGTCGGGGGCTGGGGAGTTCACCTTTCTACCAAACCTTTGATATTTCCAAAGTGATTAAGTCTCTCAGCTTATGGGCCCTCACCACTTTGGGGGGTTGCATATAAGATAACCTGCATATCAAGTATTTACAGTACGATTCATAACCGTAGCAAATTTGCAGTTCCAAAGTAACAATGAAGTAATTTTATGGTTGGTGTCATCACAACATGAGGGTATTAAAGGGTGGAAGCATCAAGAACTACTGGTTTAGATGCATATTTTAGAGTTACATAGTTTTCTCAGTTTTTGCAATTAGCTGCAGACCTGTAGTGGGCAAAGTGTTTTGTATGTGTGTGTATGGGGTGAGGTCCTTCAGTGTCTCATAGTTAGTGTTGGGCCACATACTGGGGATAGCTTCCAAAGGTCCCAGAGATAGACACAAAGTACTGAATGGTGCAGAATGCATTTGCTTTAGTCCATGCAGCCAATGGAGATGTGACCTTGTTTCTTAAAATAAAGAAATCTTTCCTATGTCAAAATATTATAAGCCAAAGTGTCATCCCCAAGCAGGAGCTCCTTCCATTGATTCCAGCTCTTCAAAGTGTTTGCCTTTCTCCCCTACGGTCCTCTTTTGGAGCTCTGGTCCCATTCTTCAACTTGAAGGAGCTTCAGAAGCAGCTCTGGTTAGGCACAGAATTCCTATCTGTTCTTAGACCAGTGCATCAGTGGATGGTTAAGTGCGCCCCCCAACCCCCAGCATCTGCCTCTGTGTGAGACTGAGACCTACTAGGTGATAGTAAGCCTCTGTGTGAGACTGAGACCTATTAGGTGATAGTAAGGAATCAGTGTTGAACTTGTTCTAAGGGTGGCTAGCTTGGGAGATGCTGAGGGGATGTCAGTTTGTTTTCAACCACCCAATATTCTACAACTGATCTTACAAAAAAATCAAACTGGATACTCAATGTCTGAAGCCACGGTTCTCAAACTCTCCTAGGGAGACACATGTTCCCCAACCCGGCCTGATTCTGTGAATCCGGAGTATGGTACATGGAGCCTGCATTATTGACAGTTTCCCTTATTGATTCTGAAGAAAGAGGGTCATGTCCTGCTCTTTGTGAACAGTTATCGAGAATTTTCTCCCTTGTATGTGTGACTCCACCTTCAGCTCCCTACACAGTCGGCTTCTGTCTCCCCACAGGTCTCTCTAGGATCCAAACAGAAAGATGACACATGTCAGCTGCTGAGAGTTTTCCCACTCTGCTGGCTGCAAGAGCAACCTATTTAGCAAAAGTGTGTTCTTCCTAGTACAGAACCTATAAACTCACATGCATGCTTGCTCCGTTCACCGTTTCTCTTGCAGTTCTATCGGCGTCCGTCCATGCCCATTTCTCAAACTTTGCTTACTTTCGTTAACAGATGAAAGGCAATCCAGAGTAGAGTTGTATTTTTGTTTTTAAGGTCGCTCCTTCACTTAAGTAAGTTTATGCGTCGTATGCTGCATCTAGCATACAGTGTCTTGGTTATCTTTTCTTGTGAGTCACAGTGAGGCTGACCTGGTCATCGACACGATATTTTCTTCTTTATCAATCATTGTCCTGGTGTTGACCATGTCACTCACTATGAAGTACATCATTTATAGCACAGCCACTGTGAGCCTGCCGACAACTGTTACTCTGTAGGTAAATTCTCTGGTACCTGGTGACCAACCTCTTCCAGCGGAGAGAACCTATTGTATGAGTAGAATGTACGACTCTCCCTGAACCCTGAAGTTCACAAAGACTTGGCTGGAGTTTGAATGTTAAGAGGATGTGCTGGCATTTGACATTTTGTGGAGAACATGTACCATGTACTTTCTAAGCAGGAGCCAGGCTCTAAGCATCATTAAGGAGGAAGAAAGAGCAAGAGGGGGAATATATGAGCCTGGCCTTTCTTCTCCAGAGTTTGTACTGGCAAGCTCGGGACACTGTTGTCCCACACACTATTGTAAAATTGGAGCAATGCATTGCAGCCTGACCTGTTGTGAAGGTTAAATGAACTACTGTGTGAGAAGCATGGAGCCATGCCTGGTGCCCTGGGCCAGCAAACACTCTGTCCGTTAGAACTACAGACCTTCACTGAGGCTTCTGGGAGTATGTTCAACTTGTAGTTCCCCAGGTTGGCATCTGCTTCAGGATTCAGAGGTGCTCAGAAGTCAGCTTTCAGCCCACTAACCTAGGTATTCTGATGCATAGGAAGGGAGCCCTTTAGGGACAGTTCTGTGGACTTCAGCCTCCCTCCCCCTGCCACTAGTCAGTCAGCGTAGGGTCTCCGTGTGTCCCTATCTTTGGATAGTGCTAGGTTGAAGACTGGCCTGCCTTTGGACTGCCCCAAGTGCCGGAGGTGAGTGTGAGTCTTGCTGGCCAAGTCTGAGGAATGACTAACAATGCAATGCCCCTGTGGGTTTCTCTACACTCCTCTCAGTGAGCTGCAGTTACTTCCAGAGTCAAGTGTGCCAAAGAGTGAGGTGGTTTTGCGTTTGCATAGCTACAACATCGGCATGAAAAACGGGGCTTAATGCTGCATCTGTGTGTCATCCCAATCCAGCAGACACCATTTGTAAGTATGTGATGTACATACTGCGCAACTGCAGTAATGAGTCGTACCGACCTGCTTGCCTCTACACACTTCTTCATTCACTAGAGAGGTAGCACAGGTTTGCAGGGGGCAGCCTGTGTGTAGGTGAGAGAGAGCTTCAGCCTGTGTGTAGGTGAGAGAGAGCTTAGGCCAGTACACATGAAAAGACTTTTAGAGAGCAAGGCCTCCTCAAAACAAACAGACAGACAGACAGACAGACAGCAGCAGCAGCACCAGCAGCAGCAGCAGCAGAAACGAAACCAGGAAGTGGGTGTGAGTAGAATCAGAATTGGAACTGTCTTCAGAGCTGTGCTGTTCAGGAGTCAGAGCACTGGGCACTGACCTGGGAGAGACCTTCTCTGCGGCCTGAGGTCAAGCACTCAACTGTCTTCTGGCAGAGAGAATGTAGCACCTTTATTGCATCTCCTCCAGTTGCCAGGGATTTGCATACACTACTTATAATCCCCAGAGACAGAAGGCAGTTTTTCCTGTCTCTTTACAGTGGGGATTTAATTCATCTTGCTCAAGCCTGGATGCCCAATGACTGGCATGTGCCTGGCTCTTGATAATGACCAAATGACTGAATGTCACCAGGCTTTGTTCTTCTCTCTGTGTGGATGAGGAAATGAAGGCTTATAGAAGAGACTTGGTGAACAAGTGGAAGAAAGACTTTGAACTAAAGCTGGAACAAAGTGCAGCCTGGCCCTTTTCTCCATTACTGGAGAAAATGTTTCAAAGATGAATCTGTGGCAGTATTGGCAGATATTTTTTAAAAGCCTACCAAACCAAACCAAGATCAAACTTGTTGGTTTTCAAAAGCAAACTCAATACATTTGAAGTAAGTGAAGTTAAACTAATTGTTATAGGACTTCAATGAGCCTATCTAAAATTGTGTGTGTGTGTGTGTG
>JADRCH010000155.1:2410665-2438408 GCA_019843965.1 Rhynchomys soricoides | reverse complement strand
TGAGATCCCTGCTCGGGGGGTTTTGGTCTCCTGAATTAAAGAATTTAAGAACAACTCAGAAGGAAGATCGAAGACATTATATTAGAGTTTAAAAGGAAGCCACAGGCAAGAGAAGCTGTAAGTTTTGGTGGCTCTCCAGAGGAGGGAGGTGGAGAGGAGGAAGAGAGAAAGCCACGACCTTCCAGTTTCCATTTCCGCATGGAGGTTCAGCAAGCAGCTGCATGGCAAAGGGGCAGGGCTTAGCTTTAGAGAAAGATGAGAAGTCCCAGTCTGTAGAAAGCTTACTTAAGCTCTGAACAACTCCTGGAAGAGACAGGAAAGGAGGAGAAGGAAGCTGACTCCAGACTCAGAAAGGACGTAACTGATAGAGCCTCAAGGTAGCTGCATAGTGGCTATGCAAGAGGCAGGAGGGTCTCATGAGTTCAAGGCCAGGCTGGTCTACAGGGTGCTTTCCATGACAGCCAAGGCTACACAGAGAAGCACTGACTTTAAAAACAAACAAACAAACAAACAAACAAGAAAACAGTGGCTATGCAGAGGGCAAAGATTCTTGGAAGGGAAAGCATGTTGTCTCACTAAGATAATAATTATTCCTCCACCCACTCCCATCCACTGTCCTGGAGGTTGTTTCTTAGCCAGGTCATTGGCCAGTCAACCTGGATTAACTTTGTACTTTGTGTGACTTGGAAAGTTGGGTCTCCATTCGGGCCAGAGGCAGACTGTACTCTCCTGCCTACGAGGAAACAGCCTTCCCTCTTTGGGCCTCCAGTGCTCCTGTGCAATTATGCATGCAGTGGCTGTCCTGTATACTTTCAGACACAAGCATATTTAGATACCATAGTGATGATGTGGGATAGATATGATTGTTACATTTATTGATTGCACCAATGCTCAGAGAATATAATTTATTTGCCCGTAGAAGGTCAGTGTAAAATGATAACAGGATATGTAGATGCTGTTTGCTGCTTGTCTGTGTTCTTATCCACTGGGCCACAGGTGTCTGTGTCCTCATGGCCTTTGGAACTCCCATTTCCGGACTGGGCAGAGGAAGTGGAGGTTCCTGCTGTCACCACAGCTTGAGGAGGAATGGGTTCCTCAGAAAATTTCTTGGTGATTTTTATCACCAACATTTATTTCAAAGCATAGAGGTTTAAACCATAGGTTAGCTCAAGGACCATGCATCAGAAGAACAGAGCTGGATTTGGGTTGGGACCTGGTAAGACAAGGGCAGGAAAACCCAGCAGAGAGCCTTAGATTGACAGTTGAGAGCATGGCAGTTCAAGTGAGTGTTGAGAAAGATGTGCAGTTAATCAACCCTCGGGGTGCCTAGGCTATTGTTCGACTTGGTGTTTGCACACTAAATATTTCAGAGAGAGCAGGAGGTGTCTGCTTTGCATTTGCCTGTGGATAGACGCATAGGAGGAGATAGTTTGAAGTCTAAACATGATAACTCTTGCTCTGTTTTCATCTGTATCATCTTTCAGTCTTCCTTGCCCATTTTCATCCATTCTAAGGGAAATACTACGTTGACTCCTCATCCAATGGAACCTTTCCTTGGGTACCAAACTCCTTGTAACTTACATTTATATGAAGAAATCCCTTCTAAAATATGAAATAGAAATCCCTGGCTCTGTCAGAGAACAGTGAATATAATTTTACTCTCCTTTTGGGGACTGCATCATCACTGAGAAACTCAGCTTTTAGACCTGCAGTAATACTGTGGGGGTAGGGCCAACTGGCAGTGTGCCTTTGAAATGTGTCATAGTGTGAAAGGTTTTGGGTCCACTGCTCCAGTCCCCACTCTCTTCCCTTGCTGCTCCTTTCCTGTGGACTCGGGAAGTTCATCACGTGGTCCTTGCTAGCTATGTGCAAAGTAAAGGAAGGTAGACTTGATGGCCGGCTTTCATATGAATGAGCTGTGTTAGCTCTGGGGACTCGGCAGCATTGATTTTGGCTTCTCAATGCCTTTTCTCCAATGCTCCCTCTGTTCCCACTGGTTCCTGTGTGATTGAGACACTTGGATCCAAGCCTCCTGACAACTTTAGTGTCGGCACGTACACTGCTGGCACTGTTTGGAGCACACGACATGTGTTAACTCATTTAGTCTTTTCAGCAACTCTACCAGACTTCTGTCAGAGTTGCAAGCGTCCCTCTACTCATTTATTTATGTTTTTACGACATACAGGATGTGTACATATTTATAATTCTCTTTTAAAGATGAAGGAGAGGCTGAGGGATGTAAGATCACTTGCCTGAGGTCACAGGCTGGGAATCGAAGCAGTAGTTTTGAGGTCCCATCTGAGCAGATGGCTTCTGAGTCTGTATCCTTAACTTCTGTGTGGCATGACCTCTCTGAGGTGTGGGAGGGAGTGGGTCTCCTTGTGCTTTCTTGGAGCCCATGACTGATTAGTGAGTATACCGTATACACAGTTGTCTTTCACCAGGGTCACCAAAGGAGGGGCTGCGCTTCCTATCAGGAGTGGAGCTCCTCAGGATGTGCTGTGTCTCTGACTGTCCTAGGGTCAGGCCATTTCAAACTCTCACTTGTCTACCAGAGGAGGGCACAGATCATCCATTGGCTTCTGAGAAGTATGTGTGGCTTTGAGGCGTGGCTTTCCCTGGATCAGCAAGACTCAATTTAGCTGAGGTCCTCAGTCACACTGGGCTCTGGGCCTTCTCAGCATCGATTATGAACTAGATTGAGAGGCAGACTTTCTGAGGTAGGATTACAACCAGGCCCTTTAGGACCTGCCAGTACTTGTGTGGCGGTGAAGCTGGGAGCATCAGATAGGAGACTGCAAGGGTATCCAGCTGTAGGCATCCATCCTACGGGCTTCCTTTCCTTTCCTTTCAAGGTCTAAGAGGGCTCCTCTACAGCCCTCTTATGCAGTAAGGCTTTGCTGGAGACGTTTGAGCAGCCCAGGCTTTGTGGAAATACCACTGAGCTGAGGAAGTTGAATGGGCTGTTATGGTCGTGGGGTGTGTCCCACCCCTGCCACTGACTACCAGTTAGGCCTTGTCATTATGCTGCATTGGACTTGAGATGTCTTTTTTTTTTCTTTTTCTTTTTCTTTTTTTTGGTTTTTCAAGACAAGGTTTCTCTGTGTAGCCCTGGCTGTCCTGGAACTCACTCTGTAGACCAGGCTGGCCTTGAACTCAGAAATCCACCTGCCTCTGCCTCCCGAGTGCTGAGATTAAAGGCGTGTGCCACCATGGCACGGCCCTTGAGATGTCTTAGTTGTGAAATACAGGTACTAACTCAGTGAGCTGTGGCATGTCAAGTGGGAGGATGCCTAGGAATGCTGGGAAACATGCAAATGACTTCCAACTGAGCTTACTGCTACTATTAGAGCCATGTGGATATTCGGTCTTTGGAATTTTTACTGTTTTTCTGGCACATTCCTCTGTGAACCTTTTCCCTTAGCCTCAAGATAACTTAGAGATGTAAAAGAACTAAGAGCTAGGTTACAAATTTAGTTTCTGACAATTCTAAGATGGATGCAGAGCAGTGTGACTGTCACCTTCTCACTGGAGAGCTGGCTGGACTACTCCAGTTGGGGGAATACTTTTGCAGGTGCACAGGCTGGAGTGACTGTCCCTTACTCTGTGGCTGGAGGGCTCATTCAGTATACTTCTTATTTCTTTTGGATCCAGCTTAGTTCTCACCCATTGGATCTGGACTGACCCACTCCAGAATAACTTCATTTTATCCTGATCCATCTGCAAAGACTATTTTCAAATGAAGTCACGTTCCCAGGCTTGAGAATGGGATCATAAATAATCCTTTCGGAGGGACACAGTTCAGCATCTGCTCACAGGAAATGGGAGCAGAAATCACATGCACACAGCACCCAGTGCAGTGTCTGGAACCTCAGGAGCGACTGCCCAGCCTTAGCGACACTGTTGTTGGGATGGTGTGGGCCAAGAATGAACTTCTCCAGGGAGGTGAGGTCTGATGGGCCTTATGCCTTTAGTATCACCAGCAGTTACCTCTGGGCTCCTTCCTTGTCCCTCACCATGCTGAGTGGCCTCAGGCTAGCATTTTTGGACATCTGTGCCTCCTTTTCTGGTTGAATAAGCCTGCTGACAAGGTATATCCTTGTACGCATTGATTCAGACACTTACTGGATGGCAGCTGTGTTCAAGGACTGTGTTGGGAATACAGAGTGGCACAAAGACGACTGGCCAGAAGTCTCTAGTTTCCTCTGGTCACTACCCCAATAGCAGGCTTGATTCTGAAAGAGGAGAACTCAGAAGAGACATAGTAGTGAGTAAGCAGTCAAGAACAGTTGCAGCAAGTAAAGATGCAGTCTGTGGGCAGAGTGGGCTGGATTGAGCAGCTATCCTTGCCAGGTGCTTTTCTTTCTCTTTCTCTTTCCCTGTCCCCTGTGCCTCTCTCAGCAGAGGCACTTCTAGGTAAAGAACTGTGTATTTCTGGGAAGCCCATTTTATACAGAATCCTAAGTAAATATATAAAGACGCAAGAGTATGTGTAGGGGCTTCTGCACTCTTCAAGTTGAAGTAGCATACTCCCCTGGCTAGGAAGGCTTGAAGTCGCTCTAGTTTGACCTAGCTATTATGGACCAGCATCACTCATTGCTCCTTACACCCTGTTTTTGAGGCCCTGAGCTGGCCCATCTAGAATGGATTGCCGTGGCTGTCTCTACACCATGACCACCATTAAGGAACCACCATTATCTTTATATTCTGTTTTAGCATCTTGAGCAAGACCACCTGCCGTTCTGTAATCTTTTATTGGGAGGTGGCCCGTTGGATAGTCCCCAGGGCTAACCTCCTGCCTAACACAGATCCTTATGGAGCCTTGTTTGGTGATGTTGCCAGAAACCCAGTAGGCAGAGTCGTAAGTAAGGTAAGCTCAGGGCATCATAGACAGCAGGAAGAAGGAGGTAAAAGAGGCAAAGAGAGAACTGCATTTAGAGTCAGCAGGGGGTAAGCATGGCAGGGCTCCCTGTGGAGGTGTCATATGAACAGAAGCAGAGAGATAGGAATGAGAAGGAGCCAAATGGACAGCAACCTGTGGAGAATCCTGCAGAGCACAGCAGGAAAACTCAAATTTTTGAGAGTCAGGTAAAGGAGGACTTGAACTTGGGCAGAGGCACCTTGGCCCTGATGAGGCCTCTGGAGTTTGTCCCAAGGGAATGGTGGTTAGTTAGCTGCCACCAGTCTCCAAAAGGAGGAGGTGTCCCAATGGGGTTAGAAGAAGCTTCAAAAACTGAGTGACTGCAGGACCCTCTGCTTTCCAAGAGAGTGTTTCTGTGGCTGCCAGCGGGCCTGAGTAGATCTCACTGAAGGAGCACCCTGGCACAAGAAGGGAAGATAGCCTTAGGAAATGTGCCCCAATGGAGAGGAACATGGAGGTGACCTCCTGGGATGAGAACTCCGTCTTCAGTACACTGGGTTTTGGTGACCTAGACCTCATTTGCCTGATTAACAAGGGGACCTCCAAGTATCTGTGCTCCTGGACGCCCTTGGTTGCCATCCAGCTGGCTGGAGGGGGAGGGCATTCCTATCCCCAACTGGTTCTTTGCCATTTATAATTGTGTAAATGAAAACCAGATGTTTAGATGTTCAGTGTGCTTTCGTTCTGAGGTCTTCTCTTTGTGATATCCATGGCCACAGTATACCTTTTATTTCAGGATTATTCATTTGTAGCACACTTATTTTTTCAGCATTCACTGGCCAAGTGTCACTGAATTGGGCATCTGTTATGTTCTAGTCCCTGGACCAGGGGCATCCAGTTATAAAAGATATGGCATGCTCTGGCCTATGTGCTTCCCAGTCTTGTGAGGACTACCGGAGATTCTCTGGCAGTGATGAGGAGGTCAGGTATGACCAAACGAGTGGTTTGGTAGAAAGCATGCGTTTCCTGGCATTTCTCTTTCTTTCCTCAATTTGCTTAATGATCATTTCTTGCTAATGGTGCTTTAAGGAGCCTGGAGAGGCCCCAAATTGCAGAGGAAAGTGCTAACAGGAAGAGAAGTGCTGACCTGGCTCTGTGCCCCAGGGCAGGTCTCTTAACCTCCTGAGCCTCAGTTTCCATGCGTTACTTAGGGCTAATTACACTTACTTAACTACAGACTTCTGTGAGAAGCATTATCTCATTAGAGATAATGTTCTTAAAAGTGCTTTGAATTTTTGTGTAGCATTTTTCAAATGCTAAGCATTGTCATGTTTATTATTGAGTGCTACTAATTCAGCACCAGAGGTGGTGAAGAAAGAAGAGGCCATTGTTATCACCATTGCTCTGCCACAGCTGGGTACTGGGATGTGTTTGGATGGATGGGCCATGCAGGGAAAGGCCATGCATGAATCAGCCATGGAAGAACTCAGTGGTCAGACAGGGAGACAAGCAGTATAAAAGGAGCCATGAATAGGTCTTTGAGGGGCTGTGGGTCTTTCTTGCTCCAACAACCTCTGCCTGTCATCAGGAAAGGCTTTCCTGAGAAAGAGACACTTGAACTTAGCTGTCACTAACAGGAGAAGAAGAATCAATTTGGGACTATCATTAATCAAATGAATATTTATTGGATAACAAGCAGTGTGTGTCAGGAGATATGTAAATACATTTTGGTTGGGGAATCAAGAACTTCCTAAGAGAAGGTAAACATGGCTACAGTATTTCTTCTTGGCTATGGAGCACGGAAGGGCTAGGTGCTGTGGGAGCCAGAGGGGCATGGGAAAGGTTCAGAAGGCAGGATGTTCTACCAGAAAAGCCCTCTAGGCATTTGCTGGTTATTATCCTTTGTTCACGGCCTATTCCTAGTAGGCTTGAAACATTTCCTTTCCATATTCAGTCATTCCTATCCACATGCTCAGTGGGAGAAGCAGGAAGAAAGCAACTTTGCAGCCTGCCCACTGTGCCCTTTGTGGGTTGGAGGGCTTTGTAGGGATCTGGCTGTGATTTTTAGTGATCCCGACTCATTCAGGGTACATGTTTCAGGGTTTGTGACCTGAGCCAAGGCCAAATGTTGGGGAAGAGGAGCAAAGAAAAGGACTGGGAAGTGGGAGGGTGGAGAGCCTGTGTACATCCTGAGATGGTTTAGGAAAGGGGGTGCTACACTCCTTGGGATCACCGGGTCTTCCTGTTATCACAGATGGGTTCTACTGAGGACTCAGCTCTCTCCTGCTCTGCCCTTGTTCCCCACCCTTGATCTGTAAAGCACAAGGCTCCAGGGTGAGGACAGCAGTGAGAGATGACAACATCGAGCAAGGCTTCGTGACTGTGCCTGGAGTGCCACGGCCTGCTTATTTAGTGTTTAGAGACTTCAAAAGGATCCAGCTAACTTTAGGGAGCTGGGCTGACCAGAGAGGAGGCTTAGAGACGAACACTGCCCCATTGCCCATTGCTGAGGAGGAGAGGAGAGGAAAGTGGATGTAAATCCTGCCCTGTGAGCCAGGCCAGGTGCCAGAGAGCCAGCCCACCTGCTTCTGTGTGACCTCAATACAATGGAAGGATTATTGACAACAAATTTAGGCAGCAAAATGCCAATTCCAGCAAAGTAGGCTCTTGGCTTTATTGGCACTGGGCATCACCAAAACACTCACTTACTAACTACTACCCAAGGGCTTGTCATCCCATTTTATGGCATGACACATGTTATTCTCTACCAACTTAGGCAGAGTGGTGATCAGAAGAGAGAATCTCAGACATCACTGGGGATGAGAAGAAACAGAGAAAGCGTGTGCCCAAGGATAACAATGTGTAATAGGAACTGAGAGAAAATGTCCTGACATGGTTAAAGGAGACTACTTCCTACCACCTCCAACCTCACATAGGCCCGAGTTTTGGTAATTAAATAGGCAGAAGGTTTCCTTCCAGGTGAATCATTTGGAAAATTTACTCCCTAATATGCACTTTTCATGTTCTCTATCACTGATCTTGGAATTATCATCATGAGTGTGCAAAACCGCACTGGAAAACAATATGCTTGGGTACATCTAGCAAGAATCAGGATGCTGTCAAGGATGGGGAATTCATGCAACTTCTGGGACTATGTTATTGTTTGTATGCTTATGTGCATGAACAGTTATGCACAGACAGGCTGACAGATACACATGCATGCACACATATTTTTATAATACCCATGGAGTCCTGGAAATAAAGAAGTCATTGAAAGAACACATATGAAGGCAGGGGAAGGCCCACATGCATGGCTCTGCAGTGAACCTGCACAAATCTTTGTGACCTGAGCCTGGCAGTTTATCATGGAGGTGTTGCCAGCATGTATCATATTAAAATACAGCTTTGCAAAGACCTGCCATAAAGACACACTGATTTTAAGAGTCACCCGTACATAAAGACACATCTGAACTTGGCTTCCAGCCACTGCTCAACAACTGCACATTATCATTTTGTGTATTTCACTAAGCTCCCTTCCCCTGCCAGGCCAGGCTCCTGATTCTGAGGAGTACATTATCGTCTTGGGCCCTGTGTCACATCTTCTCTTTAGCTCCCAATTACCATTGGTTACACAAATATCACCCCCTAGTAGACTTCTAGAACATAAAGTATTTGCCAGGAACCCTTCCATTTGTAATTTTTAATCCCAGTAACAAGTTTGCATCAGAGATGTTTTCAGTCCTCATTCATCAAAGAAGCAATTCAGAAGCAAAATGGCCCCCCTAGGAGGTTGCTAGGACCACAATCTAGGAGTTGGAAGAGCCAAGAATGGAATCAAAATTCTGTGTTATTCCAATCACACAGGGCTCATTCTTTGCAGGGTATGGAACCTTCTGCTTCCATGTCTACCCCAGATAACGGAGTAAAAAGGGTTGGAAGAAGGTGGATGTACGTTTTAGTGTACATAACTGCAAGAAGGAGTATGAACAGGCTGTGCTGTATATTGTACTCGTGCCTTCTGGCCCTGTACACCACTCAAGGTGGCTTGCTGGCGACCCTTGTTTTGCATCATGTCTGGATCTGCCTGGTGTCTTTCTTCCTCCTCCTTCCCCTGTCCGTCTTCTTTTTGCCTTCTGGAGATACACGGCATTCAATTTTCTTGAGATCGTATGTACTGACTTGGGAAGTGATATTTTAGATTTGGGAAGATGTGGTTCTTTTGAATGGAGGTCACTTGAGCGGCAGCAGAAGTCACACAGGTAATGTTTGGAGAAGCGTAGGGTTCCTTAGACACCTGTTGAGCTTCTAGGACTTGCAAAGTGTGCTTGGGCGTCTAAGATTGCGGGAGGAAGGATAGCTAAACTGCTTTGAGATGTTGTGCTTCATTCTCTTGACCCTGTAGAAGTGTACACTGATGCACATGTTCAGACCAGCGAAGAATCAGGCAGAATATTCATCTATCCCAGGCTCACAGCCAAAGGAATGAGAAAGACTTGGCAAGATATCATGGGAAATGTCATGGTCCCTTCTGGACTCACTTAAAAAGCCCAAGACCCATTTACTTTTGACTTCAAGACATTTCTATTTATAGTCTTTTGGGAAGCCGGAGTCTAGGAAGATCCTGACTGTAGGAATTGTCAGTTTCATACAGCAGGCTTCTGCTTCCTCAAGTTTCACCACGCCGTAGCCTTGACCTTAAATGCTCCCTAGTGCCAGGGTGTTAAAGGCATGGTCCCAGGGTGGTCCTTTTGGAAAGTATTAGGACCTGTAAGAATATGGCTCGATGGGACATCACTTAGTTTTTATGAATGTGCCTTTGATGGGGGACAATGAGGCTGAGGCACACCCCCTTTTTGATGTGTATTGTTCGTCTATATACTTACACTATGGCATGCTCCTGACCACATTCCAGAGTCATGGGGCTAACATACCTTGGAATGGAAGCTCCAAAAGTCTTGAGCTGAAGTGAACCCTCTGCCTTTTGTATCTTAGTTATCTTCTATGTTTGTTATAGTGACAGAGAACACAGACAGAATGTTAGTTTTCCCAACTGCTTATGCACTACTTTGTTGGAATGTTTTAGATCAGGACTGTCTTTAAGAAGAGATGGTACCTAGAACATATGGGAGGAGAATTTCCTTCAGCTCAGGGCAGGAAATGGGACCTGGCTAGAATAGAGCCTGTCCCAAAGGAAGAGGGCAGTTCTTAGGCATGTGCCCAGGCTAGTGCAAACCCCAAAGCAGTGCTGCCAAGGAGCCAGAGACTGCTGAATGGAATGTCAGCCAGCCAGAAGCTCAAGAATGTGGACAGGGGGCTGGGCTTTAAATGAAGCTGGCTTTCTGAGTGAGAACAAGGGAGCAGGCAGGAAGCAAGAGGAGGACCCAGATGTGACCCAGTGATGTAAGAAAGAACATGGACTATATAAGAAGCAGTCAGAGGTCCTGCAAGAAGAAAGGTGATGACCTAGATGTCACCCAGTGACATAAGCAAGAACAAGGACTATATAAGAAGCAGTCAAAGTCCTGAAGGAAGCCCAGGCCACAGATCAGTCATGTGCTCATGGACTCTGGGGCTGGGGGAATGGGAGACAGTGTCACAGCCCTCAGAAAGGAGCTGGCAGTCTTGCTCACCAGCCTGGGAACTTTCCATGTTTGTAAGGAGGGAGTCTGGGCAATATGGGAGCTTGCAGATTAAGCAGAGCAAGGTGGGCTGGAGTACTAAAGAGAAGCAGCAATCTCTCTCTCTCTCCTTAGGAGACTTAGACAAAGCCAATTTTATTCTCTTTACATCCTGATGGGAAAAGCTTTAGGGAAAACTTTGGGGGCTGACCAGGAGTAGATGTTTCTTGAAATGACTGGCACACGTCTTTAATCTGGCACTTGTGAGGCAGAGACAGGCAGGTTTCTGTGAGTTTAAGCCTAACCTGAGCTACATTGTGAACTTCAGAACTTAAGTTCTCAGTTTCTTCTTTGAGGAGTAGAGGTGGCAACTCTCTTTCCGTCTTGTTTCCTGTTCTCTCAGTCTCTTAAAGACAGTATTTGCATAGTGTGCCCCGAAGAATAGAATGCTTGGGTAAACCTCTTGGGAAGATGATGTGTAAAACTCAGCGGCAACTGTTACCTCTGGGCAGGTGCCAAGGGCCTGAGGCAGCATGCCTTCTTGTATCCTGTGTGCTTTCTTTGTGTTGATCGGCTCCTCTGGCTGCTTTCACAACACCAGTTTTTGACAGGTATGGAGGAGGATTTAAAGTCTCAAAAGATTTTGTGAGTTCTCTTACACCTTGTGCTTTATTCATGTCGAACCCTGCCAGTGGTGTGGGCTTCCTTGCTCCGCTAATCATCTCCTCGGTGGCAGAAAGTTAAAGTTCATGGGTAGCTCAAGCTGAGCAAAATAGTAAGGATCCAATTTAGTTTCCTGTCTGTGCAGAATGAGGAAGCTGAGGCTAAGTTAAATTTTGTTCATGTCCAAATACAACTGAAGCCATATTTATTATAACCTGCGTACTTCGGACGCAGTCCTGGCTGACCGGCTGGTGGGAGCGAGAACATGGAGTTTGGGATTTCGGACTGTCATTTTTTTTGTAGGTGAACGCTCCATTCATCACTCTTGAGACATTTGCACAGGCTTAGAGTAGCAGAACCCAAAATAGACTTTCCTCTTTCAGGAGCAATTCTGCTTAAAAGACTCTCTGGCGTTGGACTAGGTCCTTGTCACATCCCTGGCAGTAGCCAGACCAAGGGACCTGGCCAGGAAGCTGGGTATGTCCCAGACAGAGAACAAACAATTGTCATAGAATGAGTCGTGTCGTTGGATGGAGAGCCAAGTTTGCAGAATTGGCTTTGTATTGATGAAAAAGGGAGATTTGAGCTTTGTCTTGACCTCCATCGTGAGACAGTTATGGCAAAGTGGAGATGACATCAGGACGCTGTGGGAGAGCTTTAAGCTTATCTCCGTCTACCCTAAATACATGACAAGCAAACCCTCTGAAAATAGAGGCGAGTGTTACCAAAAACAAAACAAGCATACAGCCTAGAAGAAGGCATGCTGCTCTCAGCCCTTGGCACCCACCAAGACGTAACATTCATCAGGGAGTTTCACCTTTCTGTAGAGGGTATGGGCCAAAGTTTGGGCAGGGATCCATTTCAATGGCTTGTTATCTGTCAGCTAACCTAACCTCTGCTTCCCAGGGTTGCAGTATGCCTCACAGAGATGTGAATGCAGCAGGGATTTAGCAACATGTGAGGGACTTATACTGGCCCTTCCTGCATAGACTTGAACCTATCTGAACTCAGTACTGTACCCTGTTGCATGTGAAAAGAACTTACTCTTTCCTTGCTAACTGTGCTGCTGTCTGAAAATAGCATCAGCTATATAGCTCCCTAAAGAATCATGTGCCCATGGACCCTGCTAAGATGCATATGTTATGATGGAGTCGTTCATGCTAAAGAGCAGACTGCTTATTAAGAGTCTGGTCTCTATAATCTTCCACAGTAATGGTGTTTCAGCTGAGCACATGATTGTCTAGAATAAAAGACTGCAGCTCTTATCCTTTCGTGGAATTGACTGTTCTTGTATAACCAAGACCTACCCTGGGGGCAAATCATTAGGAGCTATATGCTTAGCTTCCTGGTCGTACCTTTGAAGAGAAGCTATGCAACGTTTTCTTTCTTCCTTGCATGAATGCAGTCATAAGATGTGCTATGTCAGATAATGTAGATTAAAGCAGCACCCTGGGATACAGAGCAACAACACAGAAGGGACCTGGGACACTAATGGAGAGGGTTCATGTGTGTCTCCCACATAAGACCAATCATTTTGGTCTCCGTCAGCCATAGCTCAACTTACGATTTAAGTTATACATGATTTATTAGGAGCTTTTACTTTGGAATAATAAGACAAGATAGCAATTGGATATGATAGTAAATCCAAGGGCTTTGGAAACCAGGAACCAGACTAAAGAAAGGAAGCATCCCGTCTCATATACAGGGCTCGTGTGCCCCTAGGAAATATAGGTACAGCCTACTGATATGGGCGTCCAGGGGATTTTTGGAGTAGGTAATTTTATGACTTGATTTTCTTGGAAACTGCGTGTGGTGATGAAAACATCAAGTGGAAACAGAGGCTGTGAAATTAGTTTTGGAAAAAGTATCAACTGACCAGTGTTGGGCAACAAGCTGTCTATCAGCGGCCAGGGCAGTAAGATTAGTGGACTGTGGGCTTGGAGAAGGTCTCAGAGATGACCAACTTTAACCATCAGCTTTAGTGTAGGAGTCAACGCACTGGGTGCTTTCCCCCTTTAATTCTTGAGTCTGAAGTTGCTGAAAGAGCCACTGTAGCGTGCCTGACCTGGCCTTCTTTGAGAGCAGTGACAGAGCTTCACAGTGACACTGTTATTATGCAATTCTTCATTTCAGGATGGAGGCCACATTTTTGTTGTTGTTGCACTAAAATATACACTGGTAAGACTTGCTGTTTTAACCATTTGGGGGTATGTATTTTATGTATTAAATGTATGTACATTAAATGTATGCATGGTGTTGCATAACTATTACCAAATCCCATCTCTGAACTGTGCATCTTGTAAAACAGAACTCTGGTACCCACTAAGACCTCACTCCTCTCTATTTCCAACCCCACGGTGCCTTCTGTCTTTTTGGACGTGCTCCACCAGGACTGCATAGTGCAGGGGTCATGCAGCCTGTTTGTGAGTGGAGGTGGATGGATGGCTTGCTAGCTAGAAGGAGCCAGGGGTCTGTGATGAGCAGGAGTGGGGGAAACTCCTGCAGAGTGAGACACAGTAGCCTGGTGTCAAAATGCCATCTGCCACTTCACTTTTAACTTACATTACTGGGAGATGTGGCACACAGGCATAGGTCCTCAATAAGTTAGCTGGGATATGCTTGGCAGGACATTGAGAGGTAGGTAGCCCAGTGGTGGAGCATTTGCTGGCATCTGAGAGGCCTGGGTTTACCACCCAGAACTGAAAAAAAAAATGAAATAATATATGAGGAAAACTTAATGATGGTGGCAGCAATGGCCCCTACAACCGCCTGACTCCAGGCTAATCACGTGACCTGCCGGGTGCCAGGTTAATCACATTCGCAGCAGACCTTTTTGACTCTTCCTCTTCTGTCTCGCTCCTAACGTCCCATGTTGAAGTTCTTTTTAAATTAAGAAAACAGTAAGACTTTGCCTCTCAGTGCAGAGATGTCCTCTCTCAACTGAACAGTAGGCCCCAAGTCCTCTGATGCTGCATCTGGCTCCCTTGGAGTTGTAGCTTGTCACCTTTGCTTATATATACTAGGAGAGTAATGCTATTCTGTTGGTGGCATTATGGAATATACATCCAAGACTGGTGCCCGCACCCAGTCAGACTGATGTGTAATGACTTTGTTCTGCAGTAACAAGGCAGAGCCCTAGGTCCATGTTCTGTGGCAGAAATTCCTGTGGCTGAGTGATTAGCTTGCAGTCAGCAGGAGTTATGGTGTCAGGATAGTTTGGGACCATTGCATTCACAGTACCATTCCCCACTAGGAGCCTTGAGCCAGTTGGCTTTATGACTTGTACAAATTTTTGGTTGTTTCTTTGTGGTGCCGAGGATTGAACCCAGTTGTGTACTAAATGAGCGCTTACCACCCCCAAGTCCACAAGTCATTCCCCAAGTTCTGTATGAACTATTTTAGTATGCTTAGACTTCTATGCCTATATATTTGAAACATTAGAATTACCCCAAGGCATCTTTTTAGTCTCTCCCTCTCTCTCTCTGTCTGTATCTCTCTGTCTCTGTCTCTCTGTCTCTTACACACACACACACACACACACACATACACACATGCACGTCATTCCGTAAGTGCTGTCCACCTGTTTTTTGTTGTTGTTGTTGTTGTTTTGTTTTAGTTTTTTTGACACAGGATCTTTCATGGTCCTGGAGATTTCCAGATAAGTAACAGTGGCAGGTCAGCAATTCCCAGAGATCCCCTGTCTCTACCTTCACAGCATTGGGATTCCAAGCAAGTGCTACTATCCTGGACTTCTTTGCATGGGTGCTGGGAATGGACCTCAGGTCTTCCTGTTTGGAGGGCAAGCGCTTTACTGAAAGTGCTATCTTTCTAGTTCCCAGTCTATGAGTTTTTGTAACTATTGGGGTTTGTAGAGCTGTCTAGAATGACTAGACTGCTGAGGTGTTTCTGACCACAATCGACTTTCCCCATAGAAAAAGTTACATCTCTGAGGAGACCAATATTGCAGGGCTCTGGCTCCCTGAAGAGTCTATATGTGAATGCGGGGCGAAGAGTGTCACTACTTTAGGAGGCATTACCAACCAGAACCAGCATATGCAACCTTCTTTCTAGCAAAGCAAAGGGAGATAATGTTTAGACTAATGTGGACATGCTCTTGGTGGGGAAATGAGCCAGACTTCCCCAGGAAATAATTTGTGGGGGAGGGGCTTTTCTCTTGCTGTGAAATGAGAAATCATGTTTCACACTTAAGAGAAAATAATAGGGAATGTAATTTTCTCCTTCAAACTTAGAGCAGATTATTTCATTTTCACACACTTCCCCCATAGCTTCCCAAACCTTTCATTTTTATCATTAATGTTGCAAAGTGTTTCTCTTAACATGGAAAATTCTGAAAGCTTACACATAACATTAGTAAAGCTGATTAATGTACAGTTAAGTGAAAGAAGACAAAGAGAATATGTTCAGGAGGACTCCATTTATAGCATATGAAAGCAGACAGGACCCGTAAAGTCGCAAGTGGTTAGTGTACATGTAGGAGATGGAGGCAGGAGGATTGCAATCTCAAGGACTGCCTGAGCTACAGAGCGAGTTCAAGGTCAGCCTACGCAACTCAGCGAACTATAAATCACAATATAAAAGGAAAAATAAAATAAGAGAGCAAATGAATGAATGAAATATAAAAGACTGGGGAGTCGCCTCGGTGGTAGGGCACTTGCGTAGCATTTAAGGCCCCAGATAATCAGTGCTATTCCCAAATGATTGATTATAGCAAAGGGCAGTGGTGTTGGTTGGAAAGGAAAGTGCCTTGCCATGGGGAAGGGCATACAGAAATGGTCCTTAGAGGTTGGAGTATTGCATTCCTGGATCTGGGCAGTGCTTTGAAGGAGAATTTATTTCATTATTATTTATTAAATAGTAAGATATGATTCATCTTTTGTTCTAAATGCATGTTTTTGTATAACTATAACAAAGGTTTCAGAAGTCAGAAAAAGTACCAGTACTTATGAAATACAGATAAATATATCATATTGAATTGTCTTTCTAAAATCACACTAGAATGATGGTAAAGAAATCTTTAAAAAATGCTTAAACTACAAAGACAAAATGCAAGGCAAAGAAGACATTAAATAACCATACTTACACACACACACACACACATATACACACACACACACACATACAGCCATACACTCACACACACTCACACACACTCACAAACACACATTCTCTCTCTCTCTCTCTCTCTCACACACACACACTCACACATACACACACACACACTCACACACTCACACACACTTTCTGCAGGGCTTGGTTTTCACTCGTTTTACTTTTTCATTTGGTGTTCATTTTTGGTATCTGGAATGTTCACTATAACTTTTATTATGTTTTGCTCATATATCTATTTGATGAGTATGTGTGAGTTTGTGGGCTCATACGCCCTGGCAGGTGTGGAGTGTAGAGGACAGCTTAGAAGTTGGTTCTCTCCTTACATCACGTGGGTCTCAGAGACTGAATTCAGCCTTGGGGTCAAGCATGCTTTTGCATTGAAGCCTTCTTGATGATCCCTGAAATATTCTTTGATAACATATTTTGCCTGGAGATTTTTGTGATGATATTTAACAATCAAACAGCTATAGCCACTGCTTTACTGGGAACTGGTTTTCTGTTGATTTCACAGAAGACTACTAATCCTCTGGTTCTCTGTTTTGACTGACTTCTGTTACGTCTATTTGGTTTTTAACACTCAAGTTTTTCTACAGAGAGTCACATGTACAGAAAGTCCTCAGGCAGGCTGTGTGGAGGAGGCTGGTTTGCAGCATCTCATTTGAATTGATGTCCGTGTCCATTTTACCCCACAGTAAGGCCTTCCTTGGCCTTGATCACAAGTAAAGGTCAGAGCTGAATCTGGAACTCACCAAAGATTCTTCTTTTGCATGCATCAGCAGTAGATAAAGATGCAACCTTGTTTTGAGAGCTGGAGAGTTGATGGGAAACTAGCAATGGATTTTGTGTATCTAATGTAGCTGAACCCTAAGTGGCAAAGGCAAAAATTCAGATGTTTAAAACATAACTCATCACTTCTCCAAGTTTTGGAAATTGGTGTCATCAGATGGTTTTGGAAATGGTGACTGAAAATGGGGTTAAAACTTGGAGAATTGGTTTAAGAAATAATTGGGCAGTAAGTATCGTTACCCCTTTCTCTTTCTCTCTGTCTTTTTTCCCAGCTAGTTCCTTTCTTTAAACTAACTGGATACTGGATGTTCTCCAGTGAGCGTAGAGCAGAAGCTCTTTGCACTGGGGAGGATATGAGTGGAGCCCATCAGAGGTGCCTTTTCTAGCTACCTTTCCAGGTGACTGAGTTCAGGTAGAAGGTTTGAACTTCTCTTTAACCAGAGTAGCTCAGCCTGCAGAATGAGGCCTCGAAAGTTCAGAAAGGTCTACCCAGCAAAGCCATCCACAGTAAAACCTAGGAAACCAGTCCCACCTGTCATTCAGAATGTTGCCCTAAGTCTTTGCTATTTCACTCTAAATACAAAAACATCTAAGAAAGCATTTAAGATGAAATCAGAGACCAAAGTTAAATATCTATTTAAAGCGGAATCTAGGGAAGAAACTTATAAAAATATATAAAAGAAAATAGAGATCTCCCTTAACCCCATCTTTGGAAATACAGAAATGAGAGCTAATTGCTCTATAGAAGCAGCATTCAGAAGACATAAAAATTTGAAAATAAAGTAATATGATCACTGAGGGCTGTGAACGGTTGCAAGTCAAAACTTAAGAGTCTCTAGGAAAGGGCAAAACTAAGTCATGGACTAGAAGGACGACCATGACAATTAGATGATCAGAATAAGAAGTCTCACATCTGAGTGCTAGGTTTCTTCATTAGGGTTTTACTGCTGTGAACAGGCACCATGACCAAGGCAAGTCTTAACAGGACAACATTTAATTGGGGCTGGCTTACAGGTTCAGAGGTTCAGTCCATCCTCGAGGCAGGAACATGGCAGTGTTCAGGCAGGCGTGATGCAGGAGAGTTCTACATCTTCATTTGAAGGCTGCTAGGAGAAGCCTGGCTTCCACATGGTTAGGAGAAGGGTCTCATTGCCCAGCCCCACAGTGACACACTTCCTCCAACAAGGTCACACCTACTCCAATAAGGCCACACCTCCTAATAGTGCTACTCCCTGGGCCAAGCATTTTTAAACCACCACACTAGGAATTCCAGAAAGGGATAAATGAAAAAGAAGAGGGGAGAAAATATTAGTGAACATCTGGGCCAGAAAGATGTGTATCTTCCTGTTGAATGGCTCCCTATGTGCTCATATCAGTGAACATGCTAACCTTATGGTACATCATTGCAGCGTTTCAGGGAAGTAGGGATAACTGTAATGTTGTATGGTGTCTAAAATTAAGAAAAGTGTACTGCAAGAGATTAGGAATCAGCTATATTTAACAGGAGCTTGGGAGGCTAGAAGACAGTAGAGCAGGGTCCAAAAAATTCTGGAAGAAAATGATTTCTAGTGGAGAGTTATATACCCAGCTGAACTATCACTATCAAGAAGGTAGAACAAAAGCATTTTCAGATTGATACAAATCTATAACAAATAGAGACTTCCTTGAGGAAGTATCCATGAATTCAGGAAGTTAGGCTCTAGCATAGGAGAGAGGCAAATAGAATCTGTGAAAAGAAATTCTCTCCAGTCATGCAATGAGAACAATCTGCTGGCATGAGGTGCACATTCCATAACCTGGGGAAGAATGGGGAAGAGATGGGGGAAACCCCCTCAATTCTCACCTTACATAATGGGTAATAAGCAAAAAAAAAAAATTACCAAGAACCACATTTTAAAAAATATGGAATTAAATAGAAACAGATATAGTTAAGGGGTTGAAAGAGGTTTGTTAAGGAGGGGAAGGAGTGAGTAAGACAGATTAATAGGTTTCTTCTTGCTGTGACCCAGTGCTGGGGAAGAAGCAACTGGGGGAAGAGGGCTGATTTTGTCTCACAGTTTGAAGGTACAGTCCACAGAGGCAGAGAAGGCACAGCAGGGGGACATGGCAGGACAGGTATACTTTATACTGTATCTGCTGTCAGGGAACAGAATGAGACACTCAGTGTTCGGCTGTTTCCTTCTCACCTCAGCCCATGGAAGGCACAGCACACCTTCAGGGCTGATTTTCCCACCTCAGTTAAACTTTCCTGGAGACATTCTCAGAGACACACCCAGAGATTTGTTTATATGGTGATCCTAAGTCCAGTCAAGCTGACAATGAAGAGAGAGTAACCATTATGGAGGAGAACTACAGTTCTTTTTGTGTTTTTCTTTCTTCTGATCCTCGTTCCTCCTCTTCCTTCTTAGAATGAGCCATTGGGATCCTGTTTGACTTTTATAAGTCTGTCTCATACTAAACAACTGGAAGAAACTGACAGGTTATGGGTGATAAGTGGCTACGTCCTTTGGGATTATTTTACATAAATCATTTATTCCATGCATCTTCCCACTTTAGTACATATTGATATATATCTTAGCAATTTCCTTTCTCAGTATTTTCTGCTCTTTTCCTTTTTAATTGTGTGTGATGTGTGTATGTATGTATGTACCTGTGTATTTATGTATGTATGCATGTATGTACACATGTATGTCTGCAGGGGCCATAGAAGGATGCTGTGTGTCCTCATTTAGTCTCTTGAGAAAGGATCTCTTGCTGAACCAGGAGCTTGCTTTTTTCCTTCTTCAGCTAGCATGCCTCAGCGATCCTCCTCCCTGTGTGTTGTTCCAGTCCCCAATCTGGGGTCACAGGGCTGTGCAGCCATGCCTAGCTTTTATGTGGGTGCTGAGGATCCAAGCCCAGGTGTGCTTGTTTATGCAACAGGTCCTCTTCTCTGCCGAGCTGTCTCCCCAGCTCCCTACCTTTTTTTCCCATTTCTTCTTTTCTAGACCAATTTGAGGACCCTAAATTGAAGAAACTGCTGATTTAAGAATGAGTATCTTTATTTTATCATGTATTTATGTATATTATAATAAATTTCACAATACTTCATTTAATTAGTATATTGAACATATAATGCACATGCAATGAAATTCTCTTGCTATAAGTGTAAAATTCAATGTTTTTTTAGCTTAGCAGCAGAGCAGCAAAAGTCACCATAATCTGATTTTAATACAATTTTATCACTCGAGTACAAGAATTTTTAATTTTTTCTATTTTATTAAATTAGTTCTTTGACATTGTCATACATGTGTAAGATACATTTGATTATCAATACATTTGTCAAGCACCTCTTCTCTCTACAAATCCCTTTCTTGCATCCATGTCTTATGTTCTGTGACCTGTTGAATTTGACCAGGGCCATCTATATGACTTTCCTTTGGAATCTGGTGGGCTCCCCAGTGGGTATACAACAGGTTACCTTGACTCCCATTACCCAGAATCTATCCATAGCTGAGTTCAGCAGGGAGGGGTTGGGCCTCATAAACTCCCCCATCCCTGTCTGACAGTTGACAGAATCAGTCTTGTTCAGGCCCAGGTCAGCTGACTGCAGTTGCTGTGGGTTTACGATTGCAATGGCTGTATCATGCCCAGGAGGTGGCGCTTCCCAGTCCCTACCCCCATCCTTTGACTTTTACATTCTTTCTGACCTCTCTTTTGAGCTTGAGAGGTGATGGTGTAAGTTTTGATTTAGGACCGAGCACTCAGCTATCAGTTATTCTCTGTACCTGAACAGCCATGTAACTCCGCAGCACACAGTAGTCCCCTGAAAAGAGAAGCTTGTCTAATTAAGGCTGAGAGTGGCTTTTGACTGTGGGCATAAACAGATATTTAGGAGGCGGTTGACCACTGTCAATTTAACTGAACAGTGGTTGTCCGTTCTCTGGTCAGGTCTGTCTGTCTCATACTTATTCTTCAGTCTCTGCTGGCGGTGGCTCTAATAGAGTGTCAGCAAGTCTTTGGTGTGCTACTCCAGTGGTAGCTTGTCAGGGATGGTACATTTTGCTTTTAAGTGTGGAGAAGCATGATCTACCCCTAATTTTCCAGGAAGCTCAGAACGTGGTTTATTTGCTAAGCATGATGCTTAACATATAGATAACACCCATCAGATGGATGGGCATGATACACAGCTCAGGATTGTTTACTGTATGGACCAGCCATCCACCCTCTGCATCCTCATCCCTTCAGTGGCTCTGGCATTAGGCAGAAAGAGTTTCAAAGAGGAATCACCAAAGTCTTTCCTGTCCCCTACGTACTTACAGTTTTGATTTCTGGGATATAATTATTGAGGCTTAATACTTGGAGTCTTGAAGGATATTTTGAATTTTAAGAAAGTACAAATGCTTCTGAGAGGAAGCATACTATATGTCATTAAAATATTTTCCAATCTGGAGTTCCCACACCACAGTGTCTCACAAAGGGCAGGATGGTGGCTAGAGAACTTGTTAGTATTTCAAGGTACCTAAGTGGAAATTGCCCTTTTATGCCAGATAAGGCTACAAAGAGTAACTGCAAGGTCAAGTTCCTTTGCTTCCAGATGAAAGTATGTCTTCCCATTTACTTGGTGTGGCAGCTCCAGCAAGCACAGCTTTGCCTGTACTGGTGGATCCTCTGCTCCGTGGCCATCTATCTTTGGTAAATACAAGAACAGGGCAGGTTATTATCTTCCTTGGTTTATTTGGCTGACAATATCTTGTAAATTGCATTGTTGATATGATGGTCCATGAAAGGGCCTTTGGGAATCAATAGATGTGGAACCCTGTAGGCCACTCATTCAACTCTGATGTCAGAGAAGGAGTACAGAGACCAGAGGTGGTACAGATCAAGGGGTGCACAGAGCTGTATAAGACATCAAAGATCGGTTTCACTGGCCTGCTTCATCTTTTTGCTCAGGGCTGGCCTGAGGTGCCAGTATTCCTATACCTCTGTGTGCAGTCCAGATTCTGTTATGTGGCCACCTGGCAGCGAAGATAAATGCTCCAGCAAGGCAAATGAACCCACGGGGAATTGGAGCCTCAAACCATGAAAAATGGTGGAGATTACAGCCTACTTTTTTCTTTGTAAAAGTCACTTGTACTTTTCTGGGACATTGCCTGCCCTGTAGAAAGATTTGCAAGAATGCTGTTTGGAAAACAAAGGGCTCTCTCTGGCGTCTAGTGGCTCAGCTTCTGAGCACTAACAACGGAGGTCGGAGCTGGAAACTGTAAGACTTTATGAGCCATTTACCTCCTGCGTAGCTGAGAGCAGGAACTTGGAACTTATGTTTTGTGTTGTTGATTATTAAATGAAGAAGTACTCAATTACTACACCCAACCTCCAAGACCATTTGCTCCTCAGTGGAGGGGTTTGGCACTCAGCTTTCCCCCAACTTCTTTGGTATGTCCTAATTCTGTTGCCAGCCAGATTGTGAGGTCACTGACTTCAGTGTATTTACAAGCAAGCTACAGTTTTCTGGTCTGTGAAATCAGGATGAAGATATCTATTTTGTAGGTTTGCTGCGAATGTTAGGGGTTGAGCAGTTTAATTTTGGTTGTAAAATCTCCTTATCCCTTTGTCTTAGGGTTTCTATTCCTGCACAAACATCAGGACCAAGAAGCAAATTGGGGAGGAAAGGGTTTATTCGGCTTATACGTCCAATTGCTGTTCATCATGAAAGGAAGTCAGGACTGGAACTCAAGCAGGTCAGGAAGCAGGAGCTGATGCAGAGGCCATGGAGGCTTACTGGCTTGCTTCTCCTGGCTTGCTCAGCCTGCTTTCTTATAGAACCCAAGACTATCAGCCCACAGATGGTACCACTCACAAGGGACCCTCCGCCCTTGATCACTAATTGAGAAAATGCATTACAGCTGGATCTAATGGAGGCATTTTCTCAACTGAAGCCCCTTTTCTGTGATAACTCCAGCTTGTGTCAAGTTGACACACAACCAGCCAGTACACCCTTCTTCCAGGGTTCTTGGGAAAAGACCTTACTTTTAGAGAACAACATCCAACGAACACCTGAACAGGAATTGGGTGGCCATGTTCTCTGTTCTTTGTTTTTCGAGACAGGCTCTCACTATGTAGCCCTAGCCAGCCTCAAACTTGCTATGTTGACCAGGTTGGCTTTAAACTCGTAGGTCTGCCCGCGCCTTTCTCCTGAGTGCTGGCAAAGATATGTGCCACCATACCAGTTAGTCATGTTCATAATGAGATACACCCACCATTTTCTATGTTAGGTCTCTTCGCTCTGTCCACTGAGTCCCAGCAAGCATGGGTAATGATGGTTCACTCTTTGGTCCAGCCTAGATGAAGATTCTGATTGTTGCCTCTGTGGGGAAATAGGCCCTGCTCAGTTTGCTTTCTGCAAAGAGGCTGCACGCAGGCCATTATAGAGAGAAACGGTCCAATTACTTCTTATTATCTACAAAATAAAATCCAAACAAAACAGTAAAAGGAGGAAGACCATCTCTGAGACCCCTCCTAATGCACAGTGAATATCCATGGGAGTAAAAGCAAGAGCTGCTCTCTCTTTATGAAGTCCTGGAGGCAGGGTCAAAAGCAGGTGGCTATACTTGCCCTCCGCTAGTGTACAACAGAAGTTTGAGGGGACCTCCTTTCTTACAGGAAAGTTAGACAGGACACACAGAAGACTCTGGGTATTCTGCCTGCCTTTGAGGGTGCTTCCCACAGGGCAGCTGTCATTAGTCATGTGCCTTTATCCTTAGCATTGCTGAAAGCCCATTGTCTTTGTGCTTCATCAGGAGCCAACACAAAACCAGGGCCTTGAAGATATCCATGAAGTAGAATAGTTCCTGCCATCCCTAAGCCCTTGCACATGGAAGACTTATGGATATGTCTCTCCTATTTAAAAATAGGATGCCTCAAATTGTTACAATATTTCAAACGGACAGTAAAATTTCTCACAAGCCAAATGGCAGGCCTGTGTGGCTGTTTCTTTTAGGAGAAAGGAATGAAAGATGTCATGATAAGTACAAAAATTTAAATGGCTCGTGTGTATGCAGTTTGTGCATGTGTGTGTGTGTCTGTCTGTCTGTGTGTCTGTCTGTCTGTCTAGACTTCACATCCACTGTTCTTTTATTGTATGCTGTGCTGACACCATTGTTGACAGCCTAGAAATAGTCCTGTTTCCTCTTCATCGTTCCTTGACGGGAGACATCACATCAGATAAAGCCTTTCTGTTTCCCAGGCAGTAAAGAAAATGGTTTCTAGTTAGTGGTGATGGTTCACAGAGAAAATAGGGTCCAGAAATATTTTCAAACCTGGTCCAGGTGCCAGAAGAGTTTGAGAAGCGTGATTACCATGGCTGACTTTCCTCCCCATTGCTTGGAGTTAGGTCAGTTTTGGAAGACTCTGGTGGCTATGTATTTCCCGTGGCCCAAGAATACCCTAGTGATGGTGATGGCTTGTCAGGGTCATGGCCCCAGTGAAAGCATGGGCTATTTGTGGCTGATCTCAAATATAACTGGCGCCACCTTCGCCCAAGGATAGACCAAAGTGAAGTGACATCTACCCTATGTGGTGGATATCAAGAACAGCATCTTTTTCTCTGTGTTTGCCCAAGTAATTGGAAAAACAAATCATCTCCTGCCATACTGGGTTCCGTCAAGCTTCTAGGTTTTCATTTCATCCCTGGGACACAGTTCTGCATGCTTTAAAGACCAGCTTCCCCCATTGAGGTTCAGTGGTCTTCTGATTCATCAATCAGTTCTTTGGTAAAGCTGTTTTGTGACTGCCATAATGACAGTAATTCTGGCTACTTTCTTTTGACAAGTTTTTTTTATAGGTAAACAATTTCTGGAAACCCAGAGGTCTGGCTTTGTCCCCTAAGGTCTGGCTTCCTTTTGATTGGCTAGATAGCCCTAGTTTGTAAAATGAAAGAGGTGGCCTGATGTGGTGCTGAATACCTATAATCCCAGAGCTTGGGAGACAGAGGTGGGTAGATCTTTGAGTTCGAGGCTAGCCTGGTCTCCACAGTGAATTACTGTCCAGCTGAGGCTACATAGGGACACCCAGTGTCAAGGAGAAGAAAGAGGTGAACTGGGATGGTCTCTGGGGTCCACTCCAAATTTAAATGATAGAATTATAGATTAATCAGGAATCATCACTGCCCTTACCTCTCTCTCTATTTCTCCACATGGCAGTCTGTTAAGCTGTCTTTGCCTTTCATCTGTACCATGACCTTGGCTTTCTGGAACTTAAAAAATCCCACTTATCTGTGTTATCAGATGGATGTCACAGAAGATACTGAGCAAGAATCAAGGAATGTTTAAATTTAGAGACTCAGGAGTCAGATAAGCCAGTGTTACAACTTAAGCACACAGTTGTATTATCCTGACCAAGTTACCATTTATCACCCTCATCAACAGAGGTAGGGAGTTCACATCCATCTCCTAAGATGAGGGCTAAGTGTGATCACACATGTAAGGTGTACAATATTGTAAGTGCTCATCAGCAGTGGTGACAGACTGGGATTGTCACAACTGGGAAGAGGCAGGAAGCACAGGCGTGTGTCTTCCAATACTCCCATGAAATTTTCTGATTTGTACACTGTATTGTACGTCCATGCCAGCATAAATAGACCACACTCAAGACTTAGCTTCTTAATCAAACAGTGAAAAATGGAGCACGTTCCGTGACAAGGAACTGTTTTAACAAGACACAGCCTTCTTCAGGTGTCTGCTAAGGAAGGTTCTCCAGTGTGTTCTCAGATGGTGTCTGGGCTTTGCTTTATGTAGACCAATGTTTCTCAACACGTAGGACGAGACCCCTTTGGGAGGTCACATGTCAGATAACCTGCATATCAGATATTTATATTACAACTCATAACAGTAGCAAACTTAAAGCGATGAAGTAGCAATGAACTAATTTTATGGTTGGAGGGAACTGTATTAAAGGGTCGCAGCATCAGGAATGTTGAGAACTGCTGCCCTAGACTTTCTGCTTTGAAGCACCCAAAACCCATCAAGTGTTAACTGTGGAGGGAAGTTCAGTGACTGAAGCAGTTCAGAGGAAGGGGACTTTGAATTTGAAGCAGGAGTTTATAATTTCTTTGCTCTGAGATGTTGGGTGTGTCACTAAACTTGATACTTTGACCTTGCCAGTTGAAATTAAGTGTTGAGAACAGGGTGGACATCACCTGACTTTAGCTAAGAACCGACACTTTCATCATCTTTTTCCATTTAATTGAAAAAATATTACATGTTTGGTGAGTGTTACCTTTTGGATAACTTCTGGACAGATTCAAGAGTGGTGTGTGTGTGTGTGTGTGTGTGTGTGTGTACACACATATGTGTGTGCACCCAGAATTTAATTACTTAAAAGAGCGCCAGTGCAGTGTCTTCTTTACACAGAAGTCTGATGAAAGTTGTACTTTTTGTTGCTGTTGGGTGAGTTACACACAGGAGGACTTCCAGATCTCCTGTCTTTTATCTTGACAAGTGAAATTTAAGTTTGTCATTGACTCTTAGAGTCAGGAAGGATGGGAGAAGAAAAATTGAGGACCAGAATAAGAGTTCAGAGAGCAAGAAAAGTGAATTTCGTCTCTAATCAGAGGATACACAGTGAAGAAACAACTTTTGGTAAAGCAGGGACAGGGGCCCGAGAGGCTTCTCAATTTGTAGAGCTCCATCTGCAGCACTCCATAAATCTGCAATGATGGTGTATACCCGCAGTGCCAGTCCTTGGGGGTGGGAGCTGGAGGGTTAGAGGTTCAAGGTTATCCTTGACTACAGGGAAGGGGGAGGGGAGAGGGATGGAAGGAGTGAAGGAGGGAGGAGGGGGAAGGGAGGAGAGTTAAAGATCAACCTGTGCTTCATTAGGCCATGTCTCAACCAACCAATCAAGCAACCCTAACCAGGACAGGATGAAACTTGAAGGAAGTATCCTTTACCCACCAATACTGTTGAGTGCTCCAGTGATTCCTAAAATTTATTGTTATTACTTCATAATTTGATGTGTGTGGATGTTTCACCTGCATATATGTCTCTGTGTCACACCCATTCCTGGTGCAGGCCAGAAGAGGGTGTCAGATCTCCTGTAATCTGGAGTTACAGACCATTGTGAGCCCCCTTGTGGGTGTTGGGAATTGAATTTCTGTGCTCTGGAAGAAGAACCACTGTGGACCACTGAGCCATCTCTCCAGACCCTCCAGTCATTTCTCAGATACTCCCTCTGTAGGAAGTGTGTCACATCGGCACTCTGCGAGGCCAGAACATTTTGCACTGTTGAGTGATGAGCCATTGTGGCACAGTGTTAACAGTGTTTTGGTAACCTGTCCCATTGAAGAGCAGGGGGTATCTGCACATTGATGTGACTAGTCTTTGGGGTGCTCATTTGTACTGTGTAGGTGACAGAAACTGACACTGAACAGACAACGGGGGCTCAGCTTATCTTTATGTGCCGGACCAAATCTTCACGTGGCTTCTGCTTTTAATGGCGGTTTGGCACATTGTTCCCATATAAAGTACCTCTTCAAATTAGAAGTGACATACTTATAATAAAAGGAAATAAAAAGGCTGCTCTTGAGCTCCTCCTCTTTTCCCCCTCCTCCTCTTTATCCTCCCTATCTATCTACCTATCAATCAATCATCTGTCTGTCTGTCTATCTATCTATCAATCATCTATTTATCTATAATCTACCTATTATT
>JADRCH010000155.1:2300093-2410655 GCA_019843965.1 Rhynchomys soricoides | reverse complement strand
ATCATCTATTTATCTATAATCTACCTATTATTCTATCATCTATCATCTATCTATCTATCTATCATCTATTTATCTATCTTCTGTCTATCATCTACCTATCATTCTATCATCTAGCATCATCTATCAATTGTCATCTATCAATCATCTATCTCTCTATTACCTATCATCTATCTATATGTCTGTCTGTCTGTCTGTCTATCTATCTATCTATCATCTGTCTGTCTGTCTGTCCATCTGTCTATCTATCTATCATCTGTCTGTCTATCTATCATCTGTCTGTCTGTCTGTCCATCTGTCTATCTATTTTTGACCTGTTATTATGGGCAAAGGATTATACCAGTTACTAATCTTGAGAATAGTCATACCAACAGCCTTCCTCCCTCCCTCCGTCCGTCCGTCCGTGTTGGGGACAGTAATGAAGATTAAACCCAGGGCCTTGTACGTGCTAGTCAAGTACCGCACCCCTGAGCTCCAGCCCCAGCCTTGGTCTTGGTATTGTCATATGTAAAATGACAGTATAACGCCTTCCTCAGGGTTGTTAGGAAAATTAAATGACTTAGTATTGTGGGAATGCTAAGAGCACTGTGCCTAAGAAGTAGTGCAGGTTATGGGACACTGACTGGTCTATGGCGGGCTCAGTGGGCATAAGGAGCTGGTAGTGAAGGAGTCTGATTTATCTTGGGAGCAGGAGTATACAGAAGACATCAGTAGTGTATAGGTAAGGTCAGGTGGTTTCCAATTTTGAGAATAGGTAGGCTGTGAGCATACCTTAGTCTTAAATGTCTATGTCCTCCTATTCACAGTATGGACTCACACATTTTCAACTGTGAGGACAGTCCACGGGCGCTCACTAAGTCAGGGGTCCTCAAAGCTTAAGTACCTTTACCGGTTATTCTCTCTTCTTACCTTCGACCCACATTTCTCATTAACCCTGGACTGTATATCCTACGCCCTACTCTAAAGAACACTGGAGAGATGTGGTATTTAAACAAGTTTCCAGGTGATCAGCAGCAGTGAGGTGTGTGTGTGTGTGTGTGTGTGTGTGTGTGTGTGCTTAATTCACACAAATGCCAACACACAGGATGAGAGGTCAGAGGACAGCCTGTGAGAGTTTGTTCTCTCCCTCTACCAAGCTCGGGTTGTCAGGTTTAGTGACAAAGGCCTTTACCAGCAGAGCCATCTTTCCAGCCCTGAAGTCTGTAATCTCAGCTGTATTCCTTGGAGAGCACCTTGCAGATTTCTTTGTAGCTCAGGAGTCAGCCAGCAATGTGGATGCTGGCTCCAAGCAGAATTTGGAGTTCCCTTTCTCTCTGGTCTTTGTTACACCTCTTATTTTTCAGCTCCCCTAAATTCTGTTGATTTTTGCAGTTTTTTTTTGTAGTTTCAGCCTCTGTATGTGGTGTAGCTGCTACTTGTTCTTGAGAGAGAGAAAGAGAGAGAGAGAGAGAGAGAGAGAGAGAGAAGCTTTGAAACCTAAAAATCCTACTCAGTGCTCTCTTCTCCCAGATTTTGCCTGAATTTATTGTAAACAAACAGGCATTTGTAATATATAAATAATATAACTGACTCATAGTTTACGTGTATGGGGGTAGGTTAAGTGTGAGCTACTTCATGGCATTGGAAACAAAGCTCCCTCAGGAATACTTCAGGCATTGCACACGATTTTGTGGTTGAAGGGGAGCATGTGTGTATTAAAGGGGACTAGAAGGACACACAACTTACAGGAAGGTAGAGGTCAGGTCAAGCGGAGCCCTGTGTGCTATACCAACCATCCTGAGTGCCTTGACGAAGATGTTAACAACAGGAAAACAATCAGGATTGAGTCTCAGAGCTTTTGCTTGGTAGCTGCCTGAAGGATGAGTTAGAAGAGATGAGAAGATAGTTAGGGATTCCTGTATAAAGCAGAGCACACATTTCTCCTCTGCAAACTGATGGTTAATATCTGTTATGGCTTGGATCACTTGGCTTTCCTGGAGCTTAGAGTTCTTGCAAGACTGTCTTTTGCAGAGCTCCATACACAGATCTTTCAGCCTCAGCTTTAACTGATGACATTAGCAAAAGAAAAAAAAAAAAGTAAATGTTTGTAGTGGCTTATCAATAAATTAAGGAAGTAGGCGAAAGGCAACACATATGAACTCACTGTTTAACAGCCTCTGAATTCACCTGGCTTTTGCTTCACATCTCTGGTGTCACTTGGGTGTCTACGCCATGGCTAGTATTCTCTGCCCCCTTCAGTCCCACTAGAGGATATGGCCCTGTCAGAAGTTGGAATGCACAGTAGTGATTCTTTATACTATGATGTTATAATTGGACAGGGAGGGATGTGGTCCCCTCTGGTCCCTGGAGAACCCCAGGCAGTGCTCGTGGCAGTAGGAAGGCATACCAATTTATTGGTTCTAAACCAATGGGAAATTCTTGGCTCTGAACCAATAGAAAAGTGATTTGACCAGTCAGGAAGTGTTCCCCAGGTGGTTTGTAGGCTTCCCAGAGAGCTGAGTCAGAGTGGGTAACACTCTGATGATCTATGCCCCTTGTTTCAGGGAAGGTCACCTAGAGGGTCAGCAGTTGTCTTTAATACTCTGGTCTATTCCACCTTGGCGGGAGCTTCAGGTTTCAGGTGCTTAGAGTTGAGTGCTGCCTTGGAAAGTAGCAGCTCATGACTTCCGTGGGGGCTGGGGGACAGCAACCCAGTCCCTTTGAGCTTCTGTTAACACATGTGTAAGCCAAGGTTTTTCCTCCACAAAGGGCAAGGCCCACAGTGGTGTCCCGTGAATTAGCTTTTTGTGTTTTCCTTTCCACATATGTTGTCTTTTTCGGAGCTAAGTGAGATCTTACATGACTCTAAAATATATCTCCAACATATATCAGTTTGAAATAAGTACCATGGTCCTGTTCTTTACAAGGCAGCTGGCTGGGTAGGATAGGCTCCTTATTCTTGGGAGACCTGAGTCTGAGTATTTTCTGTCTGCCTTTCTACACAGTATGCTGAGCTTATAGATATGCTACACTTTCCCATATTGACCATTTTCTTAGATTTTGTTAAAATACCAAGAAGTGGGAGAGTGTGCCTGTGGTGTAGTATGTTCAAGTTCAATCACACTACAAATTTGATAATCTGTTGCTTCTGGAGGAATCATACTTCTGCTTGGACCACCCTCTCCTTGTGCCCTGAAGTCTCTGTCACTGCAGAACCCATACAGATTCAGGCACTGTGTCCTGCTTTACCTGTTGACAGCTGCCCAGTATACTGGGGACAGGGCACAAAGGAAACAGTCACTTGCTCATGGTGCCCCATGTGTGTGGGTTCCTGGGACCAGGGAGAGAGACCCAGAAGAATGCAGGCAGGAGAAAGGGTGTGGGAAGTCTCCCATCCAGACTTTTGTAGATTTGGGGCTTGCTTTCTTGTCCCTTTGTTCGAAGCACTCAGCATTATATTTGGATATAGTAGATGCGTAGGAAATGAAAGCCCAGACCCAGCTGTGATTGGCAGTTAGGTCTCTGGTTCTGCCATGACTTTTTGTCTGGGCAAGCCTGAATCATTTCAGGAGTCTGCATTTTTGGAGCTAGAATTTTTGCTCAGTCTCACCCTTTTAAATGTGACTTCAGAGAAAGGGCAAAGAGTATCTTCTTCATATGGGGACAAACCCCTTAGGAGAGGCACTCACTTTAGACAGAGAGCTTGGAACTGAAGCACAGCTTATAGAAAGGACGGGCCTGGCTGCCCCACCCTGTGTTCCATTAAGTAAGCCAAGTTTGCCTCAGTGCTGGGTCTTGGCCCAGGATGGAGAGTATCCACTAATGAGGCAAGTGACTTCAAGAAGATCAAAATAATTAGTCAGTTCTCACTGCAAACATGAGTCACCACTTAAAGACATCATGTTCTGGTTGGCTAGCTAGGGGGTTGAGATAGAAGCATCCTGGCTCCTACTCCCCAGGGGTGCCAAGTGTGTCTGAGAAGTCTACTAGCTGTGGATAATGGAGTCAGATTTGAGTTCCACTCTGCCTGCTTTTGGCTTTCTCTCCTTCCATATCCAGTGGAAAGGGAGATGAGGGACTGGATACACAGTCCATGGTCCCAGGGCTAGCACAGGTGACCTGGATGCAGATGGCTATTCTGTCATAGAAAAAGCTGGCACTGTTTGCCAGGCCCCTCTGGTTCTGCAGAGCTTAACAAGCCTGCAGGGCCTTCCAGAGAGTGTTTGGTGGGCTCTTTCTAGCCAGAGTGACAGCAGCTCTAGCTCAGGGACAGGGAGAAAGGCTGGGTATTCTCTGGATCTTGGATAGTCCTGTCTGGCAGGGGGAGATGCCCTTGGCCTTGGGGGACAAGTTTACATCACACAGCTTTTCCCTGGCATATCTCAAATGGGTGAGTTGGCCTGGGTCTGGGAAATTAGTTGGCCTCTTCTCCAAAGGCTGGCTGGGAATAGGATAACCTGATAAGGTCGTAAGTTCTGCCCCTGTCTGGCCAAAGTCAGAGGTGGGTCTGATGGAACAGAACTTACTTTAGAAACAAGAACACTGGCTCCAGAGAGACAAAGCCTGGAGCTCTCTATTCTCATGGGTAGCCATGATGTCAAATGGGATGGCACAACTGATCCCACACCACTACCACTGCTTGAGCAAGCATGTGTTCTCTAATGTGGCCGGGGTGAGTGAGGGCTGGCTAAGGAAGAAAGTGTGCAGGCTCCTCTCGTGGAAAAATCCCACCAAGGGGCCCTCCTCTGTCACTTTCTGAGTAGTGACACTTAAGTTCCTTGGGCTTCTCTTGCCCTCTCTCCTCCTCTCTCCCATTTCCCTGTGGATGTCTTTTGAATGCTCATTGGGATGGAGGTGCTAGAGATGCAGTGGGGAGCAATATAGAGAAGGTGAACATTTAATATGAAGAGAAAGAGAAAAGAGAAGTGAAGCAAACATCCTAAGTATGACAACTTCACACTTCCCTGAGCACTCTAAGGAAGACAGTGTTATGAGTGGGTCGTATGTAGGAATGTGAGAACCTTAGACCACATAGGAGAGAGGTTTCCCTGAGGGAGTTCTGTGTGGATTTCATGGGCCTGGGAGAAAGCACTGTGTAGGGGAACTGGGAAGACAATGGCCCTCAGGTGAGCAAGCCCAACCTGAAGGCGGCCATAATGCTTCTGATTGCAAGCACCATGGAAATGCTGGCGTCACTTGCTGGTGTTTAGCAGCACCCTAACTGATAGTGTGTGAATCGCTGTATGTAACTGCAGATCTGAAGCAGATGTGGGACGGACTTCAGCACTTAAGAGTAAATGTGCTGTCTGCCTCCACACTGGGGGTCATAGAATAGCCAGAGGGATACTTGCCTCCACCCAAGCTTAATGTTTTGGTGATTTCAGCTCTTCTGGCTGTGAGCCAGAGATCCTGTCTCATGTAATGTTAGCTCAGAGGAGCATTTCCAGATTCTTGTCACCGGGAGCTCTTGGTCCTCTAATTAAGTAGTAATGTGCTTGTCCAATAAGTACCATATGGTTGCAATGAATCAAGACTGGATTATCTTAGCTGTAAAAATTAATATTAGTATTGATGACAGTAACACTAACAATTTTATGTTTATTTTTCTTCTTAAGAGCTCAGAATACAAGTATTAAAAATTAACATCCAGATATTCAATCAGGTTAACCTAAAGGGTAAAGAAATACCTGTAGAGAAGGCTTACGATTCCAAGAAGAGATTCAAACCCTCCCTTTTTTTTTAAAAAAAAGATTTATTTCATTAAAAATCTCCAACCACGTAAAGATAGCTGTTCCTCTCTAGCAATAGATTAGGACAGTGACAGGATTAGGGAAGCACACGTCTCAGTGCCACAGAGAAGGGATGTGACACAAATAGAGGACTGGAGATAATTCTCTTGCACAGCCTGACAAGAGGGGAGGAAATCAGAATAGACTTGCACTAGTGAACCTTGTCTGGAGCGCGGACACGGTGGAAAGAGAAAGAATTTCACAGACTGGCCAGGGCAGGTGAAGGCAGAGTAGACAGGGAGAAGATTCATCAGAAAGTAGTGAACTGGGGGGGGGGGGGTCCTGGTTAAGAGACAGGAGAGGGCAGGAGATAACATGAGAGCTGTTAAGAGTGAGGTGACATCCAAGTGAGGGATGGGATGACAGGGCACACAGGTGAAAGGCCAGGTGATAATCTGACCACACAGAGGGTGGGGTGACAATGACCAAGGGAAGGGTGAATGACAGTTGCCCAAGTGATGGGCATGGCAGGCTGTCTAGGTGAAAGGTTTGGTGAGTGTTGCTTAAGGGAAGCTTGCCCTGGTGAAGGCGGTTGGCATTTTGTACAGGCCTCTCTTGCTTAGGAGTGATATCAGAAATCGCAAACACTTCCGTGCGCCACTTGTCCCTAATATGTGTTTCCATTGAACAGAGAGAGATGCTGGCTGGCTGGCATGCCTAGGCAGGTTAAGAGTTAGTATTGGAGGTTTAAAGGGCAGTAGGAAAGAGCTGCCAGACACAGACTTCCACAGTTCCTAAGAAAACTGGAGACAAGTTCCTTGGTCAGCCCTCTATTTCTAGAAAGGTCCATCACCAGAAGATTTTTTTAAAAAATCCATCTGGTATTAGTGAGTTGGCTGTTAAGTGCTGATCTTAGCTCATCAGAGCTTGGGTTTAGGGTGATGATTCAATGCATCATCTTTCTCATTTGAGATACTATTAATAACAACAGGAATATACCCACTGGCTCAGGTAAGCCAGAACCTTTTGTCACCCTATGTATGATGTCTGAGATGCATAGCACACCATTGGCAAGCAGGCACTGTGAAATGAACATTATATGCCAGGCATCTTTTGCCAAGAGTGGGACTCCCTTCCTCCATTCCTGAGCACATTGTCCTTGTCACAAAGCCTGTTGTCTCTACTGGATTAGGTTTGTGCCTCAGTTTCCCAGCAAAGCGGGGAGGAGGTGACAGACAGTTGTCTGTCCTTTGCAGTTGTAATAGTTGTAATCAAGCTGAGATAATAGGGCAGTGGTTTTGTGCTAGACCAGCACTTGACAGAGTGAACACATCAGCTGTCAGCAGGAGTCTCCCAGTGACATGCTACTTTGTTTCCTCATCTGGAAGCAAGGGCAATAATATCTACCTTTTAAGGGCCTGGAATTCAATGAAAGTTACCTGATACTCCAGGAAACTCAATACCAGACATCAAAGGATGGCTTTAATACCTTCCATGCAAGTTCACAGATTTATTGCACAATTTATTTATATGTGGAATACCTCTCCATAGTGGCAGAGGAATTGCCTGAGGGGAAGGAAACAAATGAGAGCAATATGTGTCCTTACATGGGAAAAGAGGAGCAGAGTCCCAGAATGACAGAGAGCCCCACTCCTTGGTACCCTCAGGCAGGTGGCCTTTCTTTGGGATGAAAAGCAGAGGGGCTTTCTTTCTCATCTCATTATTAGCCAGGCCTGACTCTGCTTAGCCTCCAAGATCAGATTAGCTGTTGTTGGCTCAGGGTGGGGCGGGCATACACCAGATGGGCTTTCTCTAAACCAAGGAAGAGCTGCTCTGGGACCTGTCTATGCTCATAAGGCGGCTGGCTCCTTCACTGTTAGACCTCATCCAGAGACGACGGACGCCGAAACTTCTTCTGTGTATTTTGATGATGATTTTTACTTCATTAAGTTACACTACAGGGTAGGAGTCATTTAAAACTGTTTCTGTAATGGAAAGTTTCCAATATAATTAAAGAGTGGAGATTCACCTGCGGAGTCTCTTGGTCTCCCTCCCTCCCCCCCCACCTCCCTGCTCCAGCTCCAGAAATCAGCAACACTTGCCAATTTAGTTTTAAACATTTCCCTCCAGGTTCCCTCTCTCCCTCCCTCCCTCCCTCCTCCTTCTCCTCCTCCTTCTCCTCCTCCTTCTCCTCCTCTTCCTCCTCCTCCTCCTCCTCTTCTTCTTCCTCCTCCTTCCGCTCTCTCTCTCTCTTTCTCTCTCTCTCTCTCTCTCTCTAACATTGAATATTTGAAAGCCAAATTTAGGCATTATATAATTTCACCTCTAAGTACGTTAGTATGCATTGAAACAGACAAATAGTGTTTTTTAAAATATCTGTATTTCTCCAGACAACAATTGCAGTCAAGATTCTTAATATGATTTGATACTCAGGCACGTCTATTTTTTCTTTTATTGAAAATATAATTTTCTCATATAATATATCCTGATTATGGTTTCCTCCCTCTACAGTTCCCAGTTCCTCCTTACCTTGCCTCTCCCCAAATCCGGATCCAGCCCCTTTCTGTCTCATTACAAAACAAACAGGTTTCTAAAGGATAATAATAAAATGAAATATAGTAAGATAAAACAAACAAACAAAAAAACACACCAGAATAGGACGAAACAAACAGAAGGAAAGAGCCCGAGAAAAGGCACAAGAAACAGCTAGAGACACGAAGAACCACTCATTTGAATACTCAGGAATCCCATAAAAGCACACCACTGGATGCTATAATATATACACAAAGGACCTGGAGGATTAAAAACAGGAAAAAAGATTTTTAAAAATCCCTTATACAGCACTGTGAGACAAGGAACCTCCGAAGCTGCCTGTGAGTACATTTTTGTTGGCCATCTACTGTTAGGCAGGCAGCCTACCCTTAAGAGTAGTTTGTTTCCCTCTGAGAGCATCTTGGCAAAAACTAAACTCTTATATCAGTTGGTGATAGCTTCTGGGTTAGGGATGGGAGGATGTGTCTATTTCCCCTTCAGCTCTTGGGCCCCATCTGATGCAGACCATTCCAGGTCCTGTGCATGCTGCTTTGACTGTGTGCTCATATGTGCATAGACCCTGTTGGTTTAGAAGGCCTGGTTTCCCTTTTGTTCTCCACCCCCTCTGGCTCTCAGACCCTTTCTGTCTCCTTCTGTAGGGTTCCCTGAACCTTAGGGAAGGGATTTGATGGGGACATCCCATATAGGGCAGAGTGTTCCGAGGTCTCTCAGTGTCTGCATTCTGTCTGTCTGTGGGTCTCTGTATTTGTTCCCATCTGCTGCAGGAGGAAGCTTTTCTGATCATGGCTGAGTAAGGCACTAATTTCTAAGTATAGAAGGACATCATTACGAGTCATTTTATTGCCATATATATATATATTTAATAAAACAGTAGTTAGATAATTTGGATCTTCACTCTTCACCTTTTAGTTAATTTGGATTTGTCAATCTTACTGATTTTATCCAAGAACCATCTCTTTGATTTTCGTCGATTCTTTGTGTTTTCTATTTTATTGATTTTAGCCCCAAGTTTGATTATTTCTTATCATCTGCTTTTCAGTGGGCTTTCTTCTTCTTGTTCAAGAGCTTTCAGGTGGGATGTTAAGTTGCTAGTATGAGGTCTCTCTATTTATTTATTTATTTATTTATTTATTTATTTATTTATTTATATGAATACACACTGTAGCCTTATTCAGACACACCAGAAGAGATCATCAGATCCCATTACAGATGGTTGTGATCCACTATGGAGTTGCTGGGAATTGAACTCAGGACCTCTTGAAGAGCAGTCAATGCTCTTAACCACTGAGCCATTTCTCCAGCCCTCTAATTTATTTTTTTAATGTAACCACTTAGTGGTATAAACTTGCCTCTTAGATCCAACCCCATTGTATCTCATAAGTTTGGGTATGTTTTGTATCCATTTTCATTCAATTCTAGAAAGTCTTTAATTTCTGTCTTAATTTCTGTCTTGACCCAGTTTGCATCGGATGTTCAGGTTCCATGAGTTTGTTAAGCTTTCTGTTCTGTTCTTCCTGTTATTCTTGACATCTCACTTTGCTCTGTGGTCATATGAGGGCATGCAGGGAGTTAATTGTCTTGTATCTATTGAGATTTGCTTTGTGTTCGTGTGTATGGTCAATTTTGTAAAGACTTCCATCAGCTGCTGGGAAGAAGGTATATTCTTTTGTTTTTGGATGCTATGTTCTATAAATGTCTGTTAGCTCCAGTATTTCTGTGTAGTTTTTGGCTGGATAACCTATTCATTGATGAGAGTGGGGTAATTGAAGTCTCCTACGATCACTGTGTGAGTGACGGTCAATATGTGATTTAAGCTGTAGGAGTGTTTCTTTTACAAACTTGGATGCCCTTGTGGTTGTGGCTTTTGAAATATGTCTAAAGGAAATGCAGGGCAAAGAGTGGAGCAGAGACTAAAGGAAAGGGCATCCAGAGACTGCCCCACTTGGAGATCCATCCCATCTACAGACACCAAACCCAGACATTATTGCTGATGCCAAGAAGCACTTGCTGACAGAAGCCTGGTATAGCTGTCCCCTGAGAGGCTCTGTCAGAGCCTGACCAATACAGATGTGGATGCTTGCAGCCAACCATTGTACTGAGCACAAGGACCCCAATTGAGGAGTTAGGGGAAGGACTGAAGCAGCTGAAGGGGTTTGCAACCCCATAGAAAGAACAACAATATCAACCAACCAGACCCCCCGAGCTCCCAGGGACTAAACCAGCAACCAAAGAGTACACATGGAGGGACCCATGGCTCCAGCTGCTTATGTAGCAGAGGATGGCCTTACCTGGCATCAATGGGAGGGGAGGCCCTTGGTCCTGCGAAGGCTTGATGACCCAGCATAAGGGAATGCAAGGACTGTGAGGCGGGAGTGGGTGGGTGGGGGAGCACCCTTATAGAAGCAGGGGGGAGGGGGATGGGATAGGGGTATTGTGGAGGAGAAACCTGGAAGGGAGATGGCATTTGAAACATAAATAAATAAAATAACCAATAAAAAATAATAATAATAAAAAAAATAATTGAAACAGAGGATCAGTGTTCAATTCCCAGCACCCACATGATAGCTCCTAAGTGTCTGTAACTTAAGTTCTAGTGGATCTGGCACCCTCACATAGACACTGATGCAGGCCAAAGCACATTCACATAATGCACATAATAAGAAAAAAAATAAAAAAATTGAAACATGTTCTTGTGGATTTTTTCCTTTGATGTGTGTGGTGTCCTTCCCCATCTCTTTTGATTAGTTTTGGTTTGAAGTTCAATTCTTTAGATATTAAAATGGCCAGACCAGCTTGCTTCTTAGGTCCATTTGCTTGGAATGTTTTATTTATCTGTTTTTTCTGAGGTGATGTCTCTCCTTTGAAGTTAAGGCGTGTTTCTTAGATGTAGCAGAAGGATCCTGTTCTCACATCCATTCTTTTAGTCTGTGTCTTTTTATTGGGGAATTAAGACCATTGATATTGGGAGTTACCGATGAGCAGTGTTTGTTGGTTCCTGTTATTATTTTTTTGTTCTCTGTCTTTCTGTGTCTCTGTGTCTCTGTCTCTGTCTCTCTCCCTCTCTCTTTCTCTCTCTCTCTCTCTGTCCATGTCTGTGTCTGTGTCTGTGTTTCCCCTCATCTGATTCACTGGTTTGGGATTGTTCTTGGCTGTGGTTAACTTCTTCTAGGACCTTATGTAGGGCTAGATTTGTAGATAGATAGTGCTTAAATTTTATTTTACTATGAAATGTCCTTTCCACCCTCCATTTATTGTGATTGAAGGTTTCTCTGGATATACTAATGTGGGCTGGCATCTGTGGTCTCGTAGAGGTTGTAGAACATCTGGCTTTTATAGTCTCACTGAGAAGTCGTGTGTTATTCTGATAGGTCTCCCTTTATATGTTACTTGTCTTCTCGCCTTGCAGTTTTAATATTCTCCCCTGTTCTGTACACGGAGTGTTTTCATTAGTGTGTGCTGAGGGGAATTTCTTACCTGGCCCCTGTCTATTCAGTGTTCTTTATGCTTCTTGTACCTTAATAGGCATCTCCTTCTTTAGCTTAGGGAAATTTTCCTTTATGATTTTTTTGAAAATATTTTTTGTGCCTTTGACTTGGGTTTCTTCTCCTTTCCCTATTTCTATGGTTTTGTAGATTTGGTCTTTTCATAGTGTTTCAGATTTCTTACATGTTTTGTGCTAGGATTGTTTAAGATTTAACATTCTCTTCGACCAATATATCTGTTTTTTTCTATAATATCGTCAATGCCTGATATTCCCTCTTCCATCTCTTGTATTCTATTGGTGAGGCTTGTGCCTGTGGCTCTGATTCCAGTTCCAATCTTTTCATTTCTAGATTTCCCTCAGTTTGGATTTTCTTTATTGATGTTATTTCCCCTTCAGGTCTAGAAATATTTTCTTAAATTCCTTCCGTTGTTTGTGTTTTTGCAGATTTCTTTGAGGGATTTATTAATTTCCTCTTTAAAGACCTCTATCATAAAGGCTATCTTAGGGGACCTGCTTTGTGCTTCAGCTAACTCACACTTCTCAGGGCCTAGTGTAGCAGTGTTGCTGGGTTCTGGTAGCTACAGATTGTCTTGATGCTAATGATTGTGATTCTATACTGGCATCTAGGTGGGCATCTTGGCTTGGGATAATTGTGATTCTAGGTGCTGATGCCTGGTTTTGTCTTTGTTGGGTGTTCTCTATTCATTGGTTTCTCTTGCCATCTCTGTTCTTAGGATGATATGGTGGCTGTGTGTGGCCAGCTAGGGAACTCTCCTGGGACCCTGCCAGGTTTGGCCACTCAGGTTTCTGGGTAAAATGTATTTCTAGATGTTGGTGGATGACACTAACGGTGATGGGCTGGGGGTCTGAGTGAGTTCATAGGAGAGAGGAAAGCAGGGTGTTCTATCAGGATCTGATGAGTCCCTTGGAAATGGAGGCAGAGCGTAAGGAGAGCCTAAGACATGGAGTCTACTACAGAGCTGGCGGTGAGACTTAGGGACTGGATTTGGAGGGGAGGAGGGAAAGTGGAGATCTGAACCCACCTGCTCTGCTAGCCTACCTGCACTATGGGCTACTTGCTTCTCTGGCAGGGTGGCTGGTCCCCAGGGAATGCCTGCTGGAATCCCTGTCTGGGATAACAGGATGCCTTGGGAGGAAGATTGGTGAAGACCTGTGTGCTCTGCTGGAGATGGGGGCAGGGAGGAGGCAAGAACTGCAGCAGGGGACTGTCTGCTACAGATCTGGGAGTGAGGTCTGGATGAGAGGAGGGCATGTAAGGATCTGCCCGTGAGTAGGCCTCCTTCTCTGTCCAGTGTGGCCAGAGGTTCCCAGGGAATGCCCACAGGAGTTGGTGCTGTATTTAAATTTTTATGAAGAGTTTAGAACCCCCCCCCCCGGGTGTGTGTGTCTATACACGTGTGTGTACTCATACTTTCACTGAGCTCTCAAACATGTTTTGATAGTTGATTTAACTCAGGACCCCAAGAAAGTATGCATGTGATGTCTGGTTGTTTGCCTTGAGATCCCTCTGGATCTGTAATCTTCCCCGTCTCCTACTGGGAATTTCATTTGTTTGTTCAAGCAATTGGTTAGAATTGCCCACATTTTGATTTGGTTGGTTACTTCTTCATTTTGAGCTTTAGTTTGTTGCTTTGTTGTCCATGTTTTCAGCTATAAGAAGATAGGTGCAGGCTCTTGTGTTCTGAGGGATGCTTTAGTGTGCTGTGGTTGGGGCTGTGTTCTAGTAGCTAGCACAATTCCACCAGGGTGGACTCCAGGATTGCATGTATATGTATGTACACAGAGTGCTGTATGTAGAAGGCAGTGCCTAGTATTCTTCAGTCCCTGCCTGCATCTGCAGAGGACTGTCACCAGGCCCACCGTTTCCTTAGTTCATTCTGACTCTCTTACTGCTCTCACCTTTAATAGCTGAGTTGCTATAAAGAATTCACCCGTCCATCCATCGTTTGACAGACAATGCAGGGCAAATGCCTCCCCATTCTTTATCAGTTTCTAGAGCAAAGGGTTGGCCTCCTGGCAAAGGAGGAAGGATTTTATTCATTGAGTTCTGGCTGTATGCTGGGCATTGTTCTAAATCCCAGCGTCTCAGCAGTCAACAAAATGACACAGATCTTTGCTTTCCTGAAACTTGCATTTTAATGGAGGAAGATGGGAGACAGACAAGTGAGCTTATAGCTGAGCTAGGAGGTGACAGAGGTTATAAAGAAAAGCATGGAAAGCACGTGGTGCAGAGATTGTCAGGACAATGGGGGATGCAGGCTTGAAGTTTTGAATGGGCCAGGGGCAATCTGGAGGAGGAGCCAGCTCCTGAAGCAGAAGTAAAACTGCTAGAGTGGAGTTTGGAGTGGGAACATGGGTTAGGGGGCATGCTTGAAGTTGGGGATCTCATGGAAGATCTGTTAGGGGCTAGCCTGGCTGACATGAGGTAAGCAAAACTGAAGTTAGTGAAGCTGAGGAAGGAGAGGTGGAGGTGGATGTAATCCTGAGTGGCTTACCAGCCATTTTAAGGACTTCAGTTTCTTCCCTTAACAAAATGGGTAACCACTGAAGGATTGTAAGTGGAGTGATGATTTAATATAATAAAATAAGATTTTAAAAGATCTTATTTTAATGTAATATCTTAGTTAATTACTTGGGGATTTCGTACATTCATACAATGCATTTTGATTATGTTTATCACTCATCCATTTCCCTAACTCCTCCCAAACCCTCTTCTATTTCCCAGATCCCCCCTCCACTCCCAACTCCAGCCCTCATTTTGGTGCTGCCTGTATGCTAATGGGTATGTGGCCACCCACTGGGGTGTGGTCACCCTATCATCACCACTGGCCACACCCATAAGGAACTGACTTTGTCTCTCCCAGAAGCCATCAGTTGTCAATAGCTTCTCAGGTGGGAGCTCAGAGACCACTGTGGAAAGGGGGACAGAAAGGCTGTAAGATCGGACTGAAATAATTGCTTCTGGACACAATGATTGCTGCACTGGTGAACTTACACCAGTTGTGGTTGCCTGCATGAGACTTGCGCAAGACTCTTCCAGCTGTTTTCCAGCTGTGGAAGGGGGTATAGGTGGATGAGGGCAGAAATGAGTTTAGAGTTGAAAGGGGAAACTTTCTACAGTCATTTCCCTCCTTGTCTTGAGGTACTTGGCAAGGGGGCTAGAGGTGATTTACTTACTTGTAGGGTACCCAGAAGCTGGGGGTTGTTTCCTTCTTGACTCCATCCTTAAAGATCCTAGGCATTGTGTTCTGGGCACTGCTGAGCATGCCATGACACAAAATCCCAGGATGGAATCCCCCTCTCTTTCAGGAGGGTGGTACATGGCAGAGATGCTACCACTTGTCCCTACTTTTTTATGTATTTACATGTGTATGAAATTCCTAACTCGTTCAGTCCAGAGTGAGCTTCTGATGGTCTCAGGGTTAAGTGGTGTTTGTTATGGGATGAATCATTTATTCATACCACGTCATGGTTGAACCAGGCAAGGTTACCTTACTTGTCATGTCCCCGATGTTGTAAGCACAGATAAGCTGCATATCTTCTCCTTGACATCCGGGCCATCCCACTGAGCTCACGGAACACCCTTTTGTCTTAGCAGCCATCTCAGCATCCAGTGAGCCTTTTCACTGGTGAGGATTTAGCTTTGCTTGGAACTCCTGTCCTGCCATAGTCTACTTACAAGTTTTTGGAGTTTAGCAGCCAGGAGGGCCTGCTACAAACCTGGATCTCCTGTCAATGGATTGTTGTCCCTCGTTTTCATCTCCTGTCTGGGTTTGCATATGGAATCAACACAACTGGAGACACACTTATTCTTAACAGAGGAGGGATTTTAAAAAAGTCAAACATAAAACCAAATCTAATCCAAGTAGAGTTTGCCTCACAGAAATATTGTAAGCTTCCCTTCTTGTGTTCCCCTGTCATTATTTCTGGTCCTTCCTGGCATTCTTCTAGATACTTCCCCTGAGCCCTTTGTAAAACTGAGGAACACGAGAGAGGTGTGTTGGTCAAGGATGACTGGAGTATCTCCTTGAACTGCAGGTTCTGAGGACACAAAGCAAAGGTGTAAGCGGGAAAACAGATCCTCCTGTTCATAAGTACTGTCTTAGGCCCAGATTCCCAGTCTCTCGTTAAAGTAAAGTTGCTACATGAACTGGCAACAGTTTCAGTTGGACTGCAGTTTTGGGCTCAAACAGTAGCATCAGCTTAGAAGAAATGGCAGGAAGCTGCTGGAAGGCCAGTTGCTGTTGAGGAGAGAAGGGGATTTGCCTCTCTGGACATAGGCTGGCAACTGTTTTCCTTAAACAGACCTATAGAAAGTATAACCCCCCACATATGGTGTAAACTTAGCTTGGAGTCAGTGGTAAGTACGGGGTCATACTCTTCAGATTACCTAGGGATGCATAGATGGCTGTAGAGCGATGGTTCTTACCTTTCCAACACTTGGACCTTTTAATACAGTTCCTCATGTTATGGTGACCCCCCCCATCCATACAAAATTTTGTTGCTATTTCATACCTGTAATTTTGCTACTGTTATAAATCATAATGTAAATATGTGATATATTGGATATCTGATAATCAACCCCACATGGAGTCTCCACCTACACACAGGTTGAGAACTTCTGCTCTAAAAGATGACTTGGAGTGTAAGCATGTGTCTTGTAGAACAAGAAGTCTGGAGTTTCTAAGGTAGACACTAAGATCTGGCCTCTAGTCCCCTCTGGGGTTGGTTAATAAAAGCCTATTAACATCTCTGCCCCTGGAAAAATGCCCTCTTTTATGATCCCTGGGTATACTGTATAGATTTCTTCAGGGCACAGATCTCAGCAAGATGGATGCCTCTGAGGAACTCAGGATCAGGGTCTTAGCAAGAGTCCTGGCAATGAGCCCTTTGGGGCCTGAGAAGAAAATGAGAAACCAGAGGTCTTGGGGATATTTCCCATAGGATGCACAGCCTAACATAAGCAGTCCTCAACATCGAGGGAAGAGTATAACTTTACAGTGGTGTGAACATGATGTACCCTAACCCTGACCCTGACTGACCCTGACTGACCCCGACTGACCCTGACCTTTACTCCTACTTTTAGTGCTCAGGCTGGCCTCACACTCCTTAGCTTAGCTCCCAAGTAGCTGTGGCTACAGGCGTGTACCACAGTGTCCCACGACATGCAGACCGAGGTTTAAACATCTTTGAGGTTATCTAGTCTACTGCCTTATGAAGTACATGGTTAGGAGTTGCTGAATTAGAGACACTGATTGGAGTTATTGGATTATCTCCTGTAATATTGGCTATAGATCTAGATCCACCAATTGGAAGAGCTTCAGTGACAAGGATGTCCAGAGGAAGGGACCAATGTGATTGACGTGAGAAAGAGGATAACAGAGTGAGAGGCAGTAAGAGTCTCTGAGGCGTGACATCAGTGAGCATAAGTGGGTGGGCCGACAGGAAAAATGCTTATTCCACAAGCAATCGACTCTAGCCTTCACTCTGAGAGAGCTCTTGGCATCCTGCCTTTTAGCTTGTTTAATCTCTAAATGACCCTGTCTACTGCTACTACACTGCCAAAAACCTGGCCTCTCCCATGTTCCCTGCTCCATCCTGCTCGGACTGAACCTTCTAGTTTGTCTTTGCCCAACAGAAGAAAGCAACTTCTTAACTTATTCTTTAGCATCCCAAGCTTTGTTCTCTTATCTGGGTCAGGCAGATCCACTTGCTGCCCTCTGAACAGGTATTGCTGGAATAGAGGCTTGCCTTTCAGTTTCTTGTGGTGCCCTTAGTATCCATCATGAGGTTGAAGGCATGGTAGGTGAGTGAGTGATGGACTCTTCCTTTTGGGAAGACACATACATACACACAGTACCACATGGCCCGGAGTGGTACTCAGAACCATCCTCAGAACCACCATTCCCCAAGGACCAGGCAGGGTCTGGTCATAGCAAGTTGATGGAGCCCTTCTGCCTATCAGAGAATGAGATGTCCCTGCAGGATGAGTCAGTGGAGGATGGAACCAGGGAGTGAGTCACTGGGAAGAGATGCTCAGCATCTTCTCTGTGCAGATATTTAGGTCTTACTAGGCTTCTTCTTACTGATGTGATTTACATGCAAGTCAGGTTGTCTGACTTCTGTGTATAACTTCTCAGGTTGATTCCAAAGTGCCCCCTTGTACTATCCAGAGTGCTGGTTTCTATAATGTCCTACAGATAGGGAGGCAGCATAGAAGGGGACGGATATAGAGCCACAGACTGAGTTCTAACACAGCACTTTCCCCAAGCAGCTCATGTGTCCTATGAGGTGGTCAAGTGAGCTTGTGGACTTGCTTAATAAAGATATCCACTGAAGACCTATTGTGTGTGGCCAGCATTGGGTGCAGAACGAATATGATGACAGTTATGTATGTCAGAGTACCAGCTTTTGGAAGCCAGAAAGTATCTTTGCATCAGTTTCGTTATCTTTAAAATGTAGAGCTGAAAACAAATCATGTCAAAGAGGGAGGGACCCTCGATCTTTGGTCTCTGGGCTTGTTCATCAAGTTACTAAGACCTTGGTTCACCACAGGTCATCGCTTGTACGAACCCTGCAGACTGGGGTGCTCAGGAGAACACTTGAGCCCCACATTTAGGCTTCTGAGCACTGTTGCCCAAATTGAAGACAGGGATAGTCAGTTTGAAGAGGAGCAGAAGGGAAAGCAAAGAAGTATTTTATTTTCCTCTTACGATCAGCGTGGCTAAAATATGGTGCAGGCCCAAGCTGCAGCTGCAGATGAGTAGTGACTAAACCAGAGACAGAAAAGTAAGAGTAATAATAGCCAAGGTCTTGAAGTTGTTATGGGATAAGTGACTGATACACATGGTATTGTTTAACCACAGCTTGTTTTCAGCTCCACCACAGCCCCCCAGGGCAGACGTGACTGGTGTTACCATTCTGTACATGAGAAACCCATTGTAGGGTTGAAATGCCCAGGGCCCATGTTGAACAGCTGAGGACCTAGGCCAGAAGATGCATTTCCAGAGGATCCAATAGGGAGGGAGTTAGCTGAGCCTGAGTTATTGTTGATGGAGAATTGGCCTATATAGGTTATGTGTTAGTTCAGTGATGGGCCGGTCAGAAATGGATCATATAGAAAGAACACAAGTTTTCCACCCTGAAGGCATCACAAGCAAAGAATAGGTGGCTGCCTACAATATCAGAAAGGAAAATTTAATAGCAAGAAGAAATTGGCCAGATGATGTGGTAGTTTCTATCTGGAAAAAAAGAAAAAGAAAAAGAAATGGCTGTACCTGCCCCAAAGCCACTTAGTATTACTTAATAATAACCACAATGAGAAGCTCCCCACTTGAGGTCATGTGAGCTAGTGCTGAGCAGAACCAGGCATCGCCCTTCCCACACTGTTAAGTCCTGTCCTGGGCTCTTTGCCTTATTTCTTCCACTGGGTCCTTCCCAATGTCTTTTCATAGTCTTTCTTATTACTGGGAACTCCCCCCCCCATGACATCTCAACTTAAAATTGGCTCATATTTTCTGAGATTTTACAATTTTGGCATATTGGTGAGGCATGGTGATGTCACTGGTGTCTAATATTACCGAGGTCACCAAACCGGAGTTCATCCTGGGGAAATGGCTCATCCACAGAAGCTTTTATAGAGGAGGTTGCCAGCTCAGCCCTTCGATCCTCCACCTTGTGTCTCACATTTGCCCAGGGAACCTTTGTCCAGACACACTGTGGAACAAAATATGCCAGGGGCTGATTTCTGTACCCAACTCTAAGGTAACATGAGGACATTGGGAGACATTGATGACACAGTACAGAGAACCTTGTGACTAAGGCATACGAATCCCTGTGGCAGCGTAGGAAACTACTTACCAGAAACCACAAGCCCTAGCAGGGTGGGATTTTATGCTACCTCCTTTCAAGGGGAGACTTGGGAATCAGGTGCTCCTGGTTCATCCTATCTTCCCCTTCAAACTGCCATCTGCCAGTAAGCTCATGCCCTCAGACTAGCTTTCACCCCTCACTGGCTAAGTGTTAAGTGGGGAAATATTCCCTCACATATCTATGAGGTCAGGTTGAATGAATGAACTGAAGGAAACAAAACAAAGCTTCCTTCTCTTCCTGACTTTGGAGGAATGCCAAGTTTCTTCCCCTGAGGTCCATGAGTCTCCATATCAGAAGTTCTTAAAGACTTAGTCTCAGGCTGATGTCCAGTCACCAGGACCTGCTTCCAAGCTTCCAAATTACGAAGTCCCATGTGTCAGTAGGTTATGGCGAGGGACTGCATAGAATGAGATAAGCTGTGCATGTGATTCTACTGTGTAGCCAGGTTGAGACATGTTGAAATTATCTAGGTGTTCTCATACGTATGTGCTTTTGATGCCGAAGTCTTTGACATTTGACATTGACTATTTTAGTTGAAAGGCATCAGTTACACTTAGCTGACCAAAGCACTACCTACCACTCTGTCCACATACTGTTGGCTGTTTCTTCTTCTGGTCTTGGGGCTGGCAGCAAACAGTCACATGCTGATATCACCCAGCATCTTGAGGATGGATGGGGCCAGATTTCACTAACCTAGAAAAGATCAAAATTAAAAGTTTGAAGTGAGGGTTCTTCTAAATACAGATTGTTTTTATACCATCAAGTTAAAGAATTTAGGGCTGGAGAGATAGCTGGGGTTAAGGACACTGACTTTGCAGAGGACAGAGGTGTTGAGCACCCACAATCCTCTCTGTCTCTACCTCCAGGGGATCGGACATCTGGCTTAAATGCACCTTCACTTGCATGCAGATATTCCCTTCCCACATGTACACATAATTAAAGCTAAAATAAATCTTTTAAAAATTACACTATGAATCCTGACTCAAACCACTGTAAGTAGGGGGGCTACCTGTGCAAAAAGATCCCCTGCCCTGTGGGTGAATTCCTGTTTATAGAGAGACTCCTCCAAATTTCCATTTGTTCTGTGGGTCTAGGGAATGAAGTGATGTGGCCCCTCCTCCATGGCATCCCCAGGTTGGGGCTCTAGCTAGCAGCTGGGGAAGTAGAGGTCTGTCATCACTTGTCCCCAGAGGTCCTTAGAATTCTTGTAGGCTGTGTGAAAAGTTGACATGGAAACTGTCTCAACCTGCTTCTGGTGAATGTTAAAACTGTTGATGAATACCGTGCTAGTGAAAAAGAGGCAGAAAGACAGATCCAGCCTGAGCCTGCTTTGAAAGCTTTTCTAATTTTCCTAATTGGCTCATTCCTTATCTGAAAGGAATGTCCTCCCCATTCTGTCCCCCACTGCCAGCTGCTCCTGATTTCCTGGCATTCAGATGCCAGATCGGATGTAGCTTCTCTGAAGGATTTTCAGGTGTGTGTGTGTGTGTGTGTGTGTGTGCACGTGCACGCATGCATGTATATGTATGTGTGAACATGCATGTGTGTATGTGTGTGTGCCTATGTGCAAGTATGTGTATGCGTGTGTGTGTCTGTCTGTCTGTCTATGTCTGAGTATAGCAGGCAGGAACGTTAGCTCCATTGAGAGAGCTGGTTCTTCAGCAGGTCCCTTGAGCTGGGAGACCTGAAAGTTTTAGACTTTTGTCTTTATTCTTAGTATGTCTCCCCATGGGTGAAAAACTGAAAGACATCCCCCTCCTTTTTTCTTTTAACCAAGCTCTTGATGACCCACTGATGAGGGCACAGATTTCCAGCCATTTCTGGTCACTGTGAATGGCTGCCCCCTAGTAAGCATGTGTAAATTTGTCTTGGGTTAAGACTCAAGGGTATAAATTCCTTTGCTGTTTGTAGCCAGAGTTAAGTGTAGACCACACTGCCCTGAGACGGTAGCTTTGTTATGTTTGGACTATGGAAGAGTCGGTGCTTGCCTTGAGTATCCTTTATGTGTTGGCTTATCTATGTAGCAAGCATTTCCTGGTTGTCTCCCGAGTACCAGGCACAGCTGTGGACTTCGAAAGCCGGGTGGAAGCAAAGCTAAATCCTGCTCTCATGGAAGACAAGAGGATAGAGTGACTTGGTGAAGCATGCAGAGAACCTTGTCTTTAAGCTGTCGCTGTCAGAAGCACTGTGTCTTCATTCCTCTTTGTCCTTTATCCCCAGAGAATTCATTACTATTAGGCTCTGAGTGACTCAAAGAACTGAATGTCCCCTTTCTCCAATTATCTGCTTCTTAGCTGGGGTGAAAGTCTTCAAGAGAGGGGTCCTGAGCAGACTTCCTTAGGGAGCCTGACTCCAGCAGAAGCCTTGGGCTTTCAGGACTAGTGACTCATTTCTCCTGGACCAGCCCTTACTTACAACCCAACAAAATTGTAGGTCATTATGTTTTGCCAAGCCATAAATTCAAGTGTCACCATCTCAGCCACCTTCCAAGTTTCCTGTCACTTGAGCCCTCTGGTTTTGTCACTGACACCTTATTGGCTATACTCCAAATTACTCCCTGTGTGAATATGTGGCAGACAGGATAGAGCTAGGATAAGGGATCCCACAGCATGATGGGGCCCGTCCTTCTGGCCTATTGAACCTCCTCTATTTCTCCCTCCATCTTCTCTTCTTCTCATGTAACAGAGCCTGGCTGAGCCCCTGCAGCGCACTTGTTTATGACCATTTGTGACTCCATGGGTGAATTCTATCTCCCCAGATTCACACATTGGACTCAGATACTTAGAATGAGTCAGTATTTGGGGACAGGGTTTTAAAAGACAGTTAAGTTGCACTGATGTTAGGGTTGGCTCTAATGCAGTGTGCTGAATGTCTTTATGAGAAAACGAGACTACGACAGGAATGGGAAGAGAGACCATGGTAAGATGCAGAGAGAGACACCGTGAGAAGCCAAGGAAAGAAAGCCTCAGCATTAGAAGTAGCCAGTGCTGATTAGATTCACAGGCCCTATAATGTTTGATGTTTTATTTGTAACTCCCAAATGTAAGTAGCTATCACAGTTTGGATATGAGATGAAACTCAGAGGCTCATGTTTTGAGTGTTAGGCTGAGTGGGAGGAAGGTTAGACATGTCCTTGAAAGCTACTGGATTCCTGGCCTCTCCATGTTTCTCTGCCTCCTAGGTAGTTTCTGCTACACTGTCTTGCTTCACCGCAGACCCAACCGAGCATAGGTTCTGAAATCATGAGTCCCCGTAAAACTTACCTCTTTAAGTTGCTGAGTAAAGGTATTTTGTCATAGCAATGGAAAGCTAACAGAGCAGAGGTGTTCTCTGAGGACTATGCAAAGTCTCCCACACTGGTGACACCAAATCAGTTGCCTCAAAATCATTAAAAGAGAGAGCTGGTTCTCCTTGAGCCTCGATCTGCCATAATGGAGGTGCAAGGTTCTACTAGGCCCCATGAAAGAGCCTCATTCAGATACAATGAGGACAGGGTCACTTTTTAGAGGGGATGCAACTGCTCAACACCACTGGTGACCACAGGAACAGAGGAAGAACTGGCTTGGGATGAGAAGTGTGCTGGAGCTGCCACTGCAGCAATTTTCCTCTGATTAACTCATTATTTTCCAAGGCTCCCATGCTCATGAGCTCACCCCCTGCCCATCCTCCATGCCTGCATAGTTGTATTTCAGTTTCAAAATGCAAATGCCCATTTTCCATCTACTCTAAAAAGGAAACAATATTTTCCTTACCCTGTATGCCTCCCATTTAAGACACCTAACATGAGTGGGTGACAGAGTCGAACTGAGCCAACACGAGCTACCAAACTCTAAAAGAAATTAATATAACAAACCCAGCCATAACAGAAAGCCATGGCTGGGCTCAAGATCTGTTAAACCTTGGCTGGAGGGAATGAAAAGGTATGGAAAACACATTGGGCTGGGAAGATGGGGTGACCTACAGGTTCTTCCTGGGCAGGCACATGCTAAGTGCCAAACCGTGCTTAGGAGAACACCGCCTGGCAGGAGTTTCTCATACTTCTCTATCTTTCAGTATTTCCAAGTCTTTTGTTTCAATCGATTGGCAATGTTTAAATGGCGCATTTCACACAGAAGAACAATATTACTAATGAGGTGATAACAAGTGAGACATTTCATGGTATTTATTATGCTCAAGAAAGATATCCTTTCAAGTTAATTTTAAAGGGTTTCATTCATACCGTCTCATTTTTTTTAGTGAAAAAGATGATCTTATTTCACTAATGAAAGCAAGTTCTCATGAGATGTGTTATTCCCCTCATGGAATAACCTAAAAGGTGTTTCACCTGTACTTGATACCTGGCACAGAATCCCATCTGAGCATGCGCAGACCCTTCAGGACCTCTGTTATCTTGCTGGTGACTTCTGGTCACTGAGTTTCCTGTAATAAGTTGCCCCCGGTGTTCTTAGAGAGCGGTTTCTTTTTCCCTTCTGTTTCTTTAGATACCTCTCACTAGCAGAGCCCTTAAGGGGTGTGTCACTTTAGCAGGGGCTGTCACACTCTCATGCTGGCTTATTTGAACTTGTTTTATGTCAGGTGAGTCACTGTGGCTGAGGCAAGCCAAATGTTCCCTCTCCCCTACTGGTTCCTTTTCAGTGTAGGATAATTTTGCAGATGGATAACAGTCCTTGATCTTGAAGCAGCCTTTGAAAGCTAGACATGAGCTTCTTGACTTAAGACAACACAGCCAGACTCAGAACATCAGTCAACCTAAGTCCCCATGCAACAGTGACTTCCTTCTTTTGTGGACTAGATCCTTCCACATGTTTAGCTGAGGTATAGATTGCTCCAGGGGACATTGTAGCCTTGGGCTTTCTGTTGTGGATGGCTTTGTTATGTTATTTTTTAAACTATGGTGGCTTGGGTTGGCTCAGCTGGACTTTGTCATCTGCTGTTGTTTCATTATTTATGTTATGAAAGCATGTGTTAAGTGTTTCAGATGGGAGCATAATCAGAAGGGAACAGGATAAGGACAATGCTATGCCCTTCCTGTAGTAGGTGGTCTGATGGAAAACGGATACTGGTGTTTCAAAATTGACAAACAACTGTGTATGCCAGGTGGATGGGCAGGAGATAAGCAGATGGCCATGGAAGCCTTGGGAAATAATGCACGAATCACAGGAGCCTCTCTTCAGTGGCAAATATCCCCAATGCATGGAGTTTTCACAGGAGAAAGGTTTATGCGTCACTCCTAACACAACCCAGGTGTGTTGGGATGACATTGGGATGTCAGAGGGTAACTTGGGTTCAAGGCTCCTGCCTTGCAGCTGCACTGTCCATCTGGGTCTTGACATCTTCCTCAGGATGCTCTTTAGCATACAGATAAAGAACAAGAAAAGGTGTGGAAAGTTGCAATCAAGTTTTAGGGCACAGGCAGAGAACTGGCTCCTAGCTTCCTACATCAGTCTCCTCCAGGAAACTAGAATGGAGTTTAGTTGGGAGCCCAGAATGCTTGGTGGATATCAGTAGGCCATTTGCTACAAGAAGCTGTTTACCCACCTGGGAAGGTCAGGGGAGGCACAAGGGTAATGCGAATGCTGAGGGCTGAGCAGAGCTTGCCTGTGGAAGAAGTAGGGTACTGTGTGCATGGTGAGGGAGTAGTCACTCGAAGGAAGCAGGGATAGTTTGGATTGTGCCTTCATATAGAACTGTGCTCTGGCCCCCAGTCTGTAATGGCATGACCTTGCCTGTAGAGTCCAAGATGTCTACTTTTGCCCTGACACCACATCCCCCTTTTGAGATGGGAATGTTGTCTGGGAATGTGTCTTTCATGATCACTGCAGGTCCCATTAGGAGTCTCTCTGTCCCCAAAGGTTTGAGTCATTTTTATTCTTGGATTGGTCCTTCTCCTGGATGTAGTTTTGGCTTTTTTTTTTAAAAAAAAATATTAATTCTTTGTGAATTTTATTTTGATCATATGTACCTCTAGGTCTTTGCCTTAACTCCTCCCAGATTCCCTCCTACCTCCCCACCTTTAACTTTGTGTCTCCCCTTTTTTTCTAAAAATTTAGTAGCTCATTGACTATAGTTTGTGCCATTGTTATGCTTCTGGGTGTGGGGTCACTCACTAGAGCACTATCAACCTTCCAGGGGCCATGCCTTTAAAGAAAAAATGGCTCTCCCTCCCCAGAAGCCATAGTGTTCATACGTCATCAGTCAGGCCCATCCCCACTCCATGCTGGGAGGCGAACTGGATTGATCTTGTGCAGGTCTTACGCAGGTGGCTACAGGTCCTGCTTTGCGCAGAGGACACAGTTCTGCTGCTGTCCTCCCCATCCTCTGGCTCGTGCTGTCTTTGAACCTACTCTCTGCTGTTGGTTCCTGAGCCTTGGGGATGGGGTGTGATCTAAATGTCCCATCTGTGGCTGACTATTCCGCAGTCTCTTTTTCCACACTATGCTTTTTCCCTCCAAATGCTTTTAATTAATCATTTTGCAGTCTCTGGCCCCCTCCCCCTTTTCTTCTCTTCTCTCTTTCTCTATGACTATTCTCATATACTTTCCCAGCGTGAACTCTGTGTTACAGTGACTAGGGGAATTTGGGACTTTACTGGTTTGAACTGCCCACCAGCAGATGTTCCCTCTGGCTCTGCTGCATTATCCCACGTGGGAACATTCATCCCCAGGGGCCTGACCTGCCATGGAAAACTTCAGGGAGGAGCCTCTGGGCTCACCACCCCCAACAATGTTCTTCAGGATTTACCCTGCAGCCTTATTTTTACACTGGAGAATCTGCAAATGCCATCACCAGAGAAAATAGGAATGTTGTCCAGGCTAAGGGCTTTTGAGGACACTGGGGACACTTTATTCCCAAGAGCAGACACTGACTAGGATATCTGGTTCTGATGGGATCTGGGAAAAAGGTTCCAGTCACTGAGAATGTTGTTTGTAAAATGAAACAAATGTGTTTCCCTGAATGGAAGAGAAGTGTGTGTGTGTATGTGTGTGTGTGTGTGCGTGCGTGCGTGCGTGCCTGTCTGTCTGTCTGTCTGTGTGGTGTTTAAGATCACTGATAATAACAGCCATCATACAATGACCATTTATCATTATGTGCTGTGCATTGTGACAGTTGTTCTGCACGCCTTTGTCTTTTGGTTCATTCAGGTGACACATGGTAAGGAGGAGTTTGTCTTAGCCTCCTAAGTCCTCAGAGAGGTCACAGAATCTGCCCTGTCACACAGCTGGAAGGCTCGGGTGACTCCTAGGCTCTCACCACAAGCTTCCTTCTAGAAGTAGCCACTCAAAAGAAAGAAATCCTCGTTTCCAACACATGCCGCGGACATTTCTGCTGTGATACACGTAGGTGGTTTAAAAGTGCCTACATCTATGATTCAAAGTTCATATATCGTTTGTTTGTGGGGGGATATTATTGTCACAAGAAAAGCAAACCCTCAATTAAAATACCATCTAGTATTGGACAAATTTAATAAGGTTCAGTGAGCATTCCTATGAGGGACATGGGTGTGTGAGGGTGAGGGTGAGGGTGAGGAGACAGAACCTTCAAGAAAACACAGTCATGAATCTCCTTGACTTTTTAGGGAGCCACAAGATAGTGCAGTTTTGAGTATATACCCTGTCCTGTGTTCTCAGGACAGGAATGTCCAATCGATGGCGTCTTCCTGCTGGCAGTCTGTGTATTGGGCCTGGAAAGGGACTCTAATAACTACTAAGACCACATTTTTACTTGATTTCTACATCACCAGAAAGATCCAACCCTGGGAAGAAAGAGACATTTTAGGATGTGTGGCCCGAGCTCTTGGGACATCAACTCCAAGGCCATGTCCACCAAGTACACTGTTCCTGCTGTGTCTTGCAGGGCTAGGCTTGGCCGAGCAAGGCCAGCTTCAGGAATGCCTAACTTAGGAGAACCTGCTGGCCTCTCCTGATAACTGACTTTAGCAGTTTCGATGAAATTTGTCTTGGGACACTTTTGTGCTTGAAATGGACAAGACAGGCCGCTTTACTCAGTACAAGGAATCTGGAACTTGGGCAAGGGATCTGGAACTTTCTGAAGGTTTGAGAATCTCCTCTTGTCTCTCTCATTTGGGTCCCGGTAATCTGCCAGCTCACTAACTTACTTACTTACTTACTTACTTACTTTATTTATTTATTTATCTATTTATTTATTTGAGATAGAGTCTTTCTGTTTCCATAGCTATCATAGAGCTTGTAGCCCAGGCTGGCCTGGAACCCGCAGAGATCCACTTGCCTCTGTCTCCCACATGCTGGAATTAAAGGAGTGAACCACCACACCTGGCTGCCAGCTCACTCTTTTAATAGTTAACAGCCTTCTTAGCAAGAGAAATGGCCTAGGATCCCTTGCTTCTTCTCAGGTGTTATGTTGTGATAAAATTCAGTCAGGATTTCCGAGCCTAGGTGTGACGAATGAGTTGGATTGCTAAGGTGGTTTGAGTTTTTACACATAAAAGTAATTTATGTAGTCCTCGGAGTTTGAATTGCTTTCATTCATTATTAAGTGGATGTTTTTAGCATAGAATGCTGGGACTGGCATTTAGTTTCCCAGGCCAGCCTGCCTAGCTGTAACTCTGCTGAAACATATATAGCTGCTATGAATCATAATGGAAGACAATGGTTTGCAAATGTAGCTTGGAATTGTAGCTGCAGACTCCCTCCGTGCTAAACCTCCTTGAGGAGAAAGGCTGGCAGCAGTTCTTTTGGAGATCAGGCACATCTCCAGCAATGATAGAAGATAGGAAAAGGGACCCGGAAGCCATTGTGGTTATAGGGCCGGGGGTGTGAGCAGTTAGAGATGCAGATTCTGTGTTCTGCAGGTCAGGACCTTGTGTACCCTCAGCTGGGTGCACTCTTGTGTCCCAGAAATGCTGCTCCCTGTCTGTTTCCACAGCGCGCGCGCGCACACACACACACACATCTCTGCTCCCTCTCGCTGTCAGGGCTAGTGATAGGAAGTGAAGGCCATCAGGGGGTCTCTGGTTTCAAGCAGACCAGGGCATGCCAGCAGCTTCTCTTTTATTCAGAATGAATGGTCAGAAGCTGCTCAACAGAGGCTATTTTGACCAGATGCAGGTTAACAATTATCCTATGCCCAGTACTGCTTCCATAGCTAGCTCTCGACCAGGCACAGCTGGCTCCAGGTACAGCCACCACCATCCTCATCTGAGGTTGGGGACTCAGGCTGTCAGAGCCTGGAGCATGCAGCAGGGTGCCTGACCCTGCTCAAGTCTCACATAATATACACTGAAGACATCTAAATCCCTTGTGTCCTCACTGTCTCCATGGAGCATGAGATGCCACACCTGAGAGTAGATTTGTCTCCTGTGGGATGAGCATGGTGTCCCCTGCCCCACCCTTTCTGTCGCCTTGTATCTTGGGCCACTGGAAGCTCTCTTGGGCCATTGAGAACAGCCAATTAAACCTAGAGTGCTGTGCAGTTTAAATCCAAATTATACCCCAGGAAATCTGTCACAGTGTGTGTTTCCCATTGAATTAAGACTCAGTGATATAATGTAATTATTTATTATGTAATAAAAACCTATTATGGAGAGCAATTTTTCAGTGACTAATTTAATTTTACTTATTAGTGTTCATTTAGGCCTTAGCTTATGATATGTTTGATACAGGTACTGAAACCATTTGTTTTTGTTAAAATTCAGCAATTTGAAATTTTTCAAGGCTAAGACCTGCCATTTCCGGAAAACAGTTTTGGTAAGTGAGGTTTTTCTGTGTTTAAGTCAATGATTGAATAGAGCAAGTGAGGCATAGTAAGTTTTGTCCAGAAGCACCAGACTAAAATGAAGTTTATTAATTTCTAAATCTGGAAGGTTTGAGGATGCCTTTAAAAAAAATTAGCCTCTCTAAACAATGTCATGCAAACTAGTCCAGTTCAAGAAAATCCAGTGTGTGGACTGGCAGCATCGTGATCCACCCTGAGTCGAGTTGTCAGCTCATCAGGAGTGTGCCCTTCATTTACATTTAGTCAGTTTGATGCACATTTATTTCTTATTTAATGAAGTTTTATACCCCAGAAGCCCTCATTTGGAAATGGGCTTCCATTCTCGGAGGGACAGCCTCCAGGCTACTGTGTTGGCCAGGCTTGTTGAGTGGTGGGATCCTATTAAGGCTGTCAGCAGTGGAGGCAGACGCAAAGCTGATTTGGAGAGGCCAGCACTCCAGTGCACACCTCTGTCCCCCCTGCTTCAGTTTTGCATCTGCTAGCCTGGACAACATGGTAAGGCATATCACTTGTCGCTCCTGTTGCCATCTTGATACCTCCGCCAACCATGCTTCCCGAAGAGACATGGCTTCTCAGGAGGCTGCTGCTTTTGTGACCAGGAGGATTCCTTGGCTCCCTGGAGCCAGAGGCTTCTCCTTCGAGCTATTTAAGTGTGTTCCCCAGCCTTAATGATGAGTCAGCAGTTAACAGCTAATTACAGCTGCATGAATCATACAGTCGCTGCACATACGTGGGGGTGTGATCTCGGTGTTGCAGGATGTAACCAGTTTCTCCACACTTCCAGACTGTAAAGACTGGGACCAGGTTTGGAGGAAAAGGCAAATTCAACAGCATCTTTGATTTGTAATCTTCTGCTTGCTTTCTAGTGCCTTCCAGATTCTACTAGGGTGAGGCAGGGGGCAGTGGAAAGTGGACAGGGCTGGACAGGTAGTCCTGGGGACGTGAAGGGTTTTGGGAAACTGCTCACAAAGTATCATTACTAGTGGCTGCGAGGATTGGCATTTATTGTCACAAGCTCATAGTGATGTGACAAGCTTTAAGAGATTTGCCTTTATAGTTTTTGTCATTTGATTTTAAGAAATGCTTTCATGGTGAGGATGCATTTTATTAAATTTTGAATCCAATGTTATAATCTCTTCCCTCTGACTTCTTTTCTAAGCCTTCCTTGCTGTATGTTAGCTGTGTAGTATGTGTACTGGCCACCTGCATGTGGTGTTCCAGTGTAAGTGTGCCCTTTCCGAGCCACAGGGGCCCTACAGTACCCTTTGCTCCCCCATTCCCCACCCCACCCCTTCTCACTAAGCTTCAGTTCTATTGACGCTTTCCGTGCTTACACACTGCCCCTGCCTGTGTGTTACGTGGACATGGGTATTGTCCATTTGTCACTCCTCTGTCAGCTCTCAGTGCAAATGTGACCACCCCAGGGCATTCTCCAGTCACCCATGGCACATGGCCATTGTCCTACTTGCTTCTTAACTCGTGGGAGTCACTCCGTTACCATATTTATCATACACTTAGGAAAAGGTTGGTGGCTTAATTTACCTATTTTGTCCTTGTCTTCTGCTTCCACTAGTGCTATAGAAAGGCAGGGTGAGTGACTGGGTGGCTTCGGGTTTCCCTTTGCTTGATATTAAAAATCCAGTGCACATTCCAGTGGGTATGTATCAGCGTCTCTATGAAGACGATTGGTAACACATTACAAAACACTCTCTATAAATATACTGACCATTTTAAATATATGGTTTGCAGTTTTCACATACAACTAACTAAAGATTTAAAGAAAATTGGAAAATATTGAGTCTCTATCAAACAGGTTCAGGATTTTTCTTTTTTTGCCATTATTCCGTAAACTACATCATGACAACTCTTTATGTGCCTTTTGCATGGTGGCACAAGTTTTAAGTCAGCTGGAGATGTTAAGGTTGTGTGTCAGTTACAGGCAAAGGTGACAGGACCTGAATATCCCTGAGGTTTGGTTCAAAGTGGGGTTTGGTAGCCAGTTACCCACTAGATACTGAAGGGTGACTAATGTCATTCAATTTTCTCACAGTGCTTACCTTATTCTGTACAGGAATAAATCCTAGTGGATGTTTATGGGTACCAACAAAGTGCTAGGGACCATTTTAGAGCAGTGGTGATCAAGGATGGTTTTTTTCCTCCAGGGGACAAATGACAGAGTCTAGAAGTGTTTGTAATGGTCTGCATGGGTGGCAGACATGCCAACAGCATCAATTAGGTGGAGGTCCTGATGCTGCTATCCACCCTGATCGGCACAGGGCAGCCCTGTGACAAAGAGACATCTGGCCTGAAGGGTCCCTAGTCAGAGGGTCTTGGAAATCAGGGCTATGGGAGTGAGGAGACAAGGCCCTTCCTCTTACGAAGCTTTGTTCCTGTTGGGGAACCAGTGTTAATAAACACTAAACAGGTATGACCATTTTTCTTTTTTCTCCTTCTTTTCCTTTCCCTTCTCTTCCCTTCACTCTCTTTCTCCACCACCCTCCTTTTTTGTGTGATAGAGTATCACTATGTTGCCCAGGCTGGCCTTGACCTCTTTATTTTATAGCCTTAGACTCTGGAGTGCTAGTGTTCCAGGCATGTGCCAGCAGTGGATAAAGACAGAGCTTCATTTGGATTTTCTGTGACTTGGGCTAAGTGATCATTTCCACTGTTTTCTTGATAGCAGCTTGACATTCTGTTAGTTTACAAGGCGCCTAAAGCACAGCACCATTGAAATACAAGGAATGCCTGTCCACGAGAGGTCTTACTCCTCCCTGAAGTACCTTATGAGTAGTTCATCACCTATACTTTCTACCTCTTCCTCCATCTTCTCCCAGACTGATCAGAAGACTGGATCTTGTCTTTGCTGCCAAGCTTGAAAATGTTAAAGGAATCCAGCCTTTAAAGAAATACTTTGAATTTACTTAACTTTTGTATAAATATAGTATTTCTGCTGATTGAGAGTCAGATGAGCTCTTGTGGCTTTACCTGTTCTCATTAACACTGAGTCAGTGAGTCAGGTATCAACCAGCAGGTCAGGTGAGGGGTTTCCAGTACTGGGTAACCTGCAGGTCAACTTTGTCCCCTGGGTCTTGCCTTTCTGTTTGTATTCTACCACCTTCTGTGGGGATGCTCAACCCTTGGGAATCAGATAGCTGTCACTATCTGCGGCATCAGCAGTCGCAGTGGGGTGGAAGAAATAGGAGGGAGTGCATCTTGTCTGTGAAAGTCTTTCGGAGTAGGAAGCCTTTTCATGTGTTCTTCAGCACACTGCGCCATGTTTATTTTCTAAGAGCCTAGCACACACCTCTCTGGTGTGGAGAATGGGGGCTTTTCTTCCTTGGCTTGGTTACCTTAGACGTTGTAGCTTCAATGCTGGTAAAGGGTTGGATACCGGAATGCTATCTGGGCCCTTCAGTAAGGGAGAACCTGTTTAATGGCAGGCATGCTTCCAATGTTTTAGTTTTCTTATTGGAGTGGGCATGGAACTCAGAGAATTGAATCAAAGCATTCTTCACATATTCAAAACATGGATGGGCTACTTTGTCACTTGAAGAATGGCAAGGCTGACCTCGGGCCACTCTTCCCTCATTGATGAGGGTGACAAATTACGTTGACTTACAGAGTTTGAGAGTTGACAGGCCTTAGTGATCATCCAACTCGATCTCAGGGACACAGGCACAGCCTGCTGACACCATGGTCAGTACTTTCTAGCCTGTCATTGAAGCCTGAGCCCTCTTGGTACTCATGGCTCTTGGTTGGCCTCTCCCTTCTCAGTCTGCAGTCTCAATTCCTTTCCTTATGTAATCAATACTGGTGTGCACTTTGAAATTTTTATCTGATCTAAAACCAAAACAAGAACTAAATAACTACACAGAGCAGTCATTTGTAGCTCAGCATATTAGCTCAGCATATTAGATAGCTTACATTTTGTGTCTTCTTCACTTGGGTCATTGAAAGGCAGTTCCCATATTTATTAGTATGAATAGTGTTATTTTGGTCTAGAGGATCTTTAGTTTGCTTATTGGATCTTCATAGTTATACTGTCTGGGCATCACTTCTTCCTGCTCTAAGATAAACCTTACCCAACCTCTTATAATCCCAGCAGAGAGGAGAAAGGGGCAGCATGCCTTCCTGTAGGAAAGCAATCTGTCTGACATGATCGCTGGAGCCCTCATTTAATTTGAACGTGTTCTGGGTATGAATTCCAAGCCTTGTGCCTCCACCATCAACAGGGCTTGAGTGAGTTCCTGAGGATGCTGTGGCTGTGGCCAAGCAGTCTGCGGCCTGTGAAGATGCCATGCTCTGGAATGACTTATGCCTGTTAACAGACCAAGAGAGTAAGTAGCTGGATAAAGAATCATCATGGGATCCTTATCAGCATTTCCTGGAACATGAGAACGTCACCTGATTTCCACCCAGGGATTATGTCTCGTCTGAAGTGGGGCACATATACTTGGACTACCAGGCCATAGAAGCAGCAGGCCAGCCGTAGGGGAATAATGCAGGCCTCTCTGTCCAGTTCCCCTCTAGTGGCACAGGCACAGCTGTAGGTATGGACGTCTTGTAGTATTTCTGAGTTGGGTTGGTGTTAAAATATCCTATTTCTCAAGTGAGCTTCTGCTGGGGTGTGATGTCTCTCAGTTGGGGTGCTGTTAGGGTTCAGTGCTTCTCAGGTATGGAGTTTTGTTGACTTTTTACCTCAGTTGCCTGCCCAGGTAAAATGACATCCGGAAGTGGCCCCACTTGATTTTTGCTGTCTGCTGGAGACCAGATATTCCCATGGAGAATGTGTTAGACAGAGTTGAGTCACAGTCCTGGAGGCCACGTGGCCTTGTGCTCAACTGGCCTCCTTGTTTCCACCAGTCCTCAGGAACTGGAGGTGGCACATGTTTGGGGACATCTCCATTGTGTTCATCCTGTTGCCAGCACACCTTGGCTTCCTCCAGTGACATAGACTTGGTCTAAGCTGCCTCTCTCTTCTCTCTGCATGCTGTGGTCTATTTGGATATATAATTGGGAAACTTTTTTTTTTTTTTTTTTTTTTTTTTTTTTCACCAGAGAGCTTGCTAAACAGAGCCCAGGAGACTAGAATTGGATGTTGTGACTTCAAGGGTCTGCTTCTTGTCAAACCTCAGGGCCAGAGCCCCAGGCTCAGTTCTTCAGTACAGTGCAGGCTCTGTGACGTCTGCACAGCTGCCACTTCAAAGGGGAAAAACAGGGTTAGGGAGGCCGGGCAGTTTCTTGAACATCAAATGGTGATTGCAAAACAATAATTTGGTGAGTTATGAATGAATCAGAAACAGACTGTTACATTTCTCCCAGAATGCTTATTTAAAACAGACACACACACACACACACACACACACACACACACACTCTCACTCATGCTTACACTCCGTCCCAAAGAACATTCCTTCCTTCCCAGGGGAGAGGGGTCTTAGCCCCATGTTTTGGAAGATTATAAAATGGAGTGCCTTCCCACCCAGCGAAGCTTCCAGGCCCGCTTCCTTCTTTCCTTTCTGCCTGCCATTCTTCACAAATAAGCCCATTCCTTTCAGCCTTTTAAAGGATAAGGTAAAACCACTTGGCAGGGGTTCTTTGTGTAGTGTACTGGGTGTCCCCTGCCTCCTTGGGAGGTGAGGTTCTTGCATTTCCACATGGGAGCTAGACTGATAGAGAAGGGCTTTGGCAAGTGGCAGGTGCCTGAGTCGCAGGGCTGTCCAGGGGCACAAACTCTCCTGTTCTGATTCTTTCAGTCCAGGTGCGTGTCCCTTCACTTGAGAAGCCTATCTGCCCTGAGTGGCGTTCCCGTTGGCTTGCCATGTTGTGCACTAGTCTCTAGTAGCGTAGCACATAAAACAGTTTTGTATCTGTGTTATCGACGATCTTCACAGTGTCCCCAGTTCTTAGCCCAGCACTAGCAGTTGATGTGAGAGGATGACTGGTGGTTGCCTTGGGTGTGTTTTTGTAACAGGAAGTAGGAAGTAGATTTGGTGTGCTCAGGCTGTTCAGACACCTGTGATGGAACACTGTAGACCAGGTGGGCCATAAACAACAGAAGTTTGTTGCCCACAGTTTTGGATCTTGGGGAGTCCGAGATCAAGGTGCCAGGTTTGAACTGTTTCTTGGATCACAGAGGCTGCCTTCCCTTTGATCTTTAGATAAATATGAAGTGAGGTGACCTGCCTGTTCTTTCTTATACACAGCAATGCCCCCCAGAGATGGCCAGCTCTACTAGCTATTTACTCTCTTAAAGGGCCAGTTTCACCTTTCTTAAGCTTTGATTAATCCTGCCAATCATGATGTAACCTACCCTCTTAGTCTATCATTTTGTTGTGGAAGTAAAGGTTTACCCTGCGATGTGTTTCCTACACCTTGGTCTTAAATACCCCATCTTCATATTTTATATGCATCTCTCTGAATAAAATGACTTAGTTTGATGGTTTTATTAGAAAAATTAAAATTACAGTCCCCGAAGCTCAATAGAACTTTGTAAAGATATATCTGGAGTTTTATTTCGAATACATTGCTAAAAGAGAAGACTTAACTGTGCGTGTTGTGATGCCTGCTGAGTTAACAGGACACACAAAGCGAGGGGTATTCCCTAGCTGTGACTGAGATCTGGGAAGCCCGTCCCAACACTAGGGGTCCTTGCCACGAGGGTCAGAGGGTTTGCAAAGCCAGCAAGGCAAGCATCTAGCCTGCACCATCTACAGCTTCTTTTTCCTTTCCTTCTGCCTGCTGCTTCTCCTAGAAACAGCTTGTCTCTTGGGCCCTCATAAAGGACCGATGAAACCAGTGGGAAGGATTTCACACATTAGACCGAGGGATTAGCAAGCACCTTCTGAGTCCTTTACATGCAGTGTGATCCTCCATGCGATGATTTCTAGGACACTGTAAAACGGGCATTCCTCTCCCTGTTTGTTACATTTTAGGAAATGTATTGTTAGTGGATTTTGTTGATGCTCAAGAAATGGTTTGAGATTGAAGTATAATGCTTTATAGTTTTTTTTCTTCTTTTTAAGATAATAAGATAGGCCATTATTCCCAGATCAGCAGAAAGGGCTGTTGATGTGCCATGCCCCCGCCATGAGTAGTTTAGAATAAACTTTCTCACATAGGATCTTAGCAAATTACACATGGCAATCACATCAGTTAGACAGAGTGTTAGAGTAGACAGTGTAGTCTATTGATTTATGAAGTTATAAAAAACTTGATGGGAGAAGGGGTTAATCAGAGGGATGTATGGAGGGTGTCAGCCCTTGCAAGACCTAGAAGACCTGGATAGTGCTGTGGGTACCTGACTTCCAAACGTAAGTTTCCTCTAGTAAGTATTCTGAAGTACATAGCACGCACCATGTCCTGTGTGAACTCTCAACTGATAAGTAAAGGAGTTTAAGACACAGTAGGAGGCCTGTTCTCATTTTCTCTAGTCAACGTTGAATGAGGGAACACACACACACACACACACACACACACACACACACATGCACACATGCACGTGCTCACAGGCGCACACACACAAAAACAGGAAAGATTTAGCTTGCTGAAGAAAGGGATGCTGGACAAAGTGTGGCTCAGTAGAGAGGAGATGAGATTCTGGATGTCCTGAGAGACTGCCCTGGCTTTGGCTGCATGATTATGTTGACTGAGATAGTCTTAGGTAAGGTCCTGATGGGGACCTTCGTAATAATGCCCGATGCTGCCATGATCCGCTGGAGCCCCTTCCTCCTTTCATGCAGGGAAACCTGATGCTGCAGCTCTCCTGCTTCCCCCACCCCCTCACCCTCACCTTCATTAGGAGAGATATACTTAGGACTAGCCATAGCGACAGGTGGCTGGGGGCCCTTGAGAGTTAAGGAAATTGCTGTTTACCATGCAGTGAAGAAGAGATGACTTTTTAATGGCCGTGGTACCATAACTGTATACAGCAGCTAAGATATAAGTCACATTTGAGTCCTGAAGTGGGCCGCCTAGTGAAGCTCAAGTGTATGTTGTTATCCACTTCCATCTACCTGGAGAAGCCTGTTACCTGAACATGGTTACTAAGCCACATGCAACTCACTCTGCCCGTTGTTTACAAACAGAAGGTATGCAGTGGATGGGAGCCAGCCATAGCAGACATCAACAGTGGCCATTATATATCCTGGTACCTCTTGTTCTTAGCCTTCTTCCCCAGTCTGTAACAAACAGTGCCAGTGTCTAAGATCCACTGACATCCAGGCTTTTCATGTGCATGGTCATTCATAAAAACAATATTCAAATATCTCAAAGAGTTTGCAAGCGTCCCTTCTGTAAATCTCTGTGGTTGGACAGCAAACCAAAATTAAATAGACACCAGTGAGCCTCTCCAAGCTGGCCTGTAGTGTGTGCTTGAGAATTATAACAATAAGAAATCCACTGAGGCGAGCTGTCATGTGCTGAGATTTGATGGTTCTCAGAAGACAAATTGTTCCATGGTGTGTGTGTGCGCTCGCGTGCTTTTGTGTATGCATGTATGTGAAGCAGATTAGGGGCTTCTCTGCAGACCGTGTGCCACTTCATACAGTTAGCAGCTGGCTTATGGTGGTTGTCAACTGCATTTCACACAGCGCCCTGTTGGCAGTTGTTTGGATAAGGGTTAAGACCATAGTTTAGAAATACAGCAAAAGGAGGTGGGGTCTGAAGTTGCTGTCCTGAGCTTCAGAAACCTCGTCTGTGAAAACTGCGTGGAAGGTTGTTTGTATTCCACAGGAGAACCTGATGGGCACAAAGCAAGTCTGGTTCTTTTATCTTTAGCTATCGGTTCCTTAAAAAAATATTCACACATTTCTTCAAAATAGACATTTCTTTGTTTTCTTAGAGCCCAAATTTCTCTAGTCCTCAAATCAAATTCTCAACTAAAATCAGGAGGTTTAAAATTCAGTTATTTTAAGTGATACATACTTGTAAAATGTGTGTGTCTGCTAAGTCGCTTGTATTGGGAGATGCAGCAAGTCACACTCCATAAAATACAGAAAGAGTGGAGAGGAGGGGAAGGCAGGGGAGGGGACGACAGGGGAGGGGAGGGGAGAGGAGGGGAAGGACGGACACTGAGGAGGAAGAGTGGAGATGATTTAAGTTTTATTTCAACCCCAAAATGGCAGGTGCAGAGTAAGAAAACACCTTGCTCCGTGCAGGAGGAGGAAGGCAGGGTTAGCAGGGACCTGCAGTTTCTGAGACTTCCTTAGGGCCACTGTGTTTGCTTTCATGAGATCTGGAACTAGACTTAGGAACTCACTGTATCATAGGGAGTTCAGGGCAAGCTGGGCTGATGGAATGACCCCCAAATAGTGAGTACTATTATGGGAAGATGGCAAGATGTCTACTTACAATGGCTTCTGTGAAAGTATTTAAGCGGCTTGCCTTGTCTCCCTTTCCTGGGAGGAAACCTGGGTTTGATGGTAGCACCTTCACCCTGAAGCTTATGAAATTGGTAGTGTGTGTGTGTGTGGGGGGGGCTACATTTAGTTTTCAGGTCACTCGTGCTTCTGCTGGCATCCCCCTTGTGTGCTAGGTGACCTGGGAGTCAGGAATAAGACAGTGTGATAGGGTTACAGTTCCAGTCAGTCATCAGTCCAAGGCATATTTCCATATATCACATGGATGCCATTTGGCACTGACTTAGAACCAGGTTCAGTGAGTCCTTTGCATCTTAGCTTGCAGTTGTAACTGGACTTTTGTGCCATCAAGCAGGGAAGTGGCAGCTTCCTAAGGTAGAGAGCTTTAAAGTTGGGTGCATTTTCCCATAGACCATCCAAGAATGGCCTTTTCTCTGGGTAGTGTCAACCCAGTTCCCTGTGCTCTGCAGTCAAGGGGATGCCCTGCGATGAACCTGTGGGTCAGGGCAGGTGTTGGTATGATGAGAGAAAGCATCATCAACAACCCCACTGCATCAGACCTCCCAGGGCTTCAGCTCAAGACCCACATGATCAGCAGGTTTATGGTTGACAAGATACTACCCCCTTTCTGAGCATGTGTCACTGGAGACTGGTGAGTCAAATCTGGGTACAGGACCATCAACTTTCTGAATGCATGGCCTGGCTAGCAAAGGTCTGGAGTTTAGTCCTCGGTGGAGTGTCTGGAAGCCTCCCTTCTCTAGAGCCAGGGCTATCAGCAGGCCAGCTGACATTGGTGCTTATGTTTGTAAAGCCCTGAGCACCTCTGAAAGCTCTTTGACAGAAGTCTTATCCATCTTCATAACTTAGCTAGTTGGGCTGATTTGAGGCTAGAGACCTCAGCAGGGAGTGGGACTGGATTCTTAGAATGCAGAGCTTAGACTCTCAGAGAGAAAGTCTTCATTTAGGCCAGATGGCTCTGTTGCCCGTGCCTTTCTGTTTGTGCCTGCTGAGTTTGAGTCAGGTGCCTAACCCCCTTCCCTTCAATCTATTAATCATGTTTTCATGATCTGTGTAGAGTGACACCAGATGCTGAGGCCAGAAAGATGTTCAGTTAAATGCAGTTTCTGCCTTCTTGGAACTGAGTCTGGTCAAAGGGACAATGGACCAAAGTCATTATGGGCCTTGAATCTTTGCTACTAAAACCCAATCAGCAGACTTAAGATATGTGTCTCAGAGATATTTACCAGTCACTGATTTTGATTGTCTGTATGTCCTGCCTTCTCTGTTATTACAGCAGTGACCTCTGAGTGGTAGTGTAGTTATAAAAGAGGCCACACGTGTCTAACCCCATGGTTGCCACTGGAAGTGGATCCATCCCATCATTTCTGAAGAGGAAAGTACTGTGCTGGGGAGAAGAACATCTGCCATTTCCCGAGTACAGGGGTTAGCTGTTCCTGATCCAGACAAGAACTGAGGTTAGCACTGGAGACTGAGGGCGGAAGTGAGCCCCCTGGGTTTGCTCAGTGCTCTGGGGTGTGGCCTTTGCCTCTGTCAGGTTCCGTCCCTCTATTAGATCCTCTTGCTCTGACCTGGGTGCTGTCTGTCCCGTGTACCCCAGGGTCAGGCCTCAGTGGGTGCTGTCTGTCCCGTGTACCCCAGGGTCAGGCCTCAGTGGGTGCTGTCCGTCCTGTTTACCCCAGGGTCAGGCCTCAGTGGGGGCTGTCTGTCCTGTGTGCCCCAGGGTCAGGCCTCAGTGGGTGCTGTCTGTCCTGTGTGCCCCAGGGTCAGGCCTCAGTGGGGGCTGGCTGGAGAGAGGCTGGGTGGAGAGGAGGAGGCAAGCTTACTGCCCGCTAACCATGGCCATCTAGATGGGGAAGGAACAACAGCTTTATTTTTAGGCTTTGCTAATTCTCACTCTTCTAGTTCACTGCTACCTGGCAACAGCTTATTGTCATGGCAACACCAATGTTAATGAGTGAAGCTCTCCCATGTCTGCCCTACCCAGTGCTCTATGACAGATACTCAGAGCAGAACTATCTTTCTGACCCTGCAGGGCTCAAAGGCTACAGTTCCCACTCCTCTACAGGTCTCCCAGACCCTGTCTTAGGGAATGGAGTCATTGCCCACAAGGGCCCTGTGGCTCTGTTTATGTGTCTCCATTTACTGATGCGCCCACCAGGCTTCCTATGCCCTGCCTCCCGATAGTCTGTCCCCCTCACATCTTAAGTGGCAGCCACAGGCTAAGGGCTAGAAACTGGTTTATCTTTCTGGGGTCCTGAGGTTATGCTGGTTTTTAATGGCAGTTAGTCACAAGACTCCTATATCCTTTGGTGCTGCCATTTAAGGGACAGGTGCCCACAGTGTGATGACCTGTACCATGCCTGGGTTTCGAATCAGTGGCTCACCCCACTGTACTGTCCCCTTTCCTGCTGTCCTTCACTGCTTTGCAACACTTTATGAGAACCAGTTGTCTGTTCCTGCTTCTTTGTGCCTCAGTTTCCCACTGGAGGCAGGCAGCAGTAATCCAAACTCTTGATGGCTCTTACCGTCTAGAAGGGTAAGGTATTCTGCACTTCTGGTTTTTTTTTTTTTTTGTTTTTTTTTTTAGGAGTTTTGTGACTGTTTGGGACCTTAGCTCTGTTTCTTCACTACCAATCCTGGATAACAATAGTCCTGCCTTCCAACCTTATTACAAGCCCTCCACCAGGACAATATGTGTCTAGTGCTTGAGACAGGATCTAGACTAAACTGATGGTTCCTCAACTATTAGCTCTTATTCTGTCCACTAATTGCTTAATTTGCAGTCTAATTTTGTGAACTAAATACTGTTAATATTCTGAACTACAAAGAAGGAAACCCAGACAAACTGGTTTAACAACTGTCAGGGTCACTGGGAGAGATGGACAGGTTACAACACAGAACCTAGATGTATCCATACCTGTGAACGGTGAAGGAATGCGCGCAGGCCCACATTCCAGGCCCCTGGAGTTTCCTTCTTCCTGGAGGTGGCCTCAGGGCCTCAGGAGCATGCCCAATTCCTTTTTACTCTTTGGATTAAGGTGCTATTTGAACATGGCGTGCTGCCACCATGACTAAGTGTTTCTTCCAGAGAGGTGGCTCATAACTGTCACGATTGTCTTGAGGGTGGTACTGCAAGGCCCAGTGATGAGCAGTTGAGTTGGAGCTTCTTCCTACAGCCACCGTTTCATGAGCTCAGCCTGGTTCTTAGACCTGAGCTCCCTGGCATTGCTGCTGTGTTGGCCGAGGAAAGCATACAGGTAGTTGGGGTCTCCTGCCAGCTCATCCAGAGGTCTCAGCCATGCGCCACCGCTTTACTGCTTACATTTTCTATAACGTTTGAAGGCAGCACGTTTACGTAGCATACAATAAAATACATATAAAGGGTATTTGATAAGATGCTGCCCTTCTCCCCTCCCCCTAGCCTTCCTGGCTGCCCCCTGGAGATAAACTTCTCAGTTGACCATAAGCATATTGATTCTTTATGTTTCCTGCCTTCCATGTGTTCATATCCCCACTGCACTTGCCAGTGCATCTGTGGACATCCTCCGTGCTAATGCACAGCGGATGATTTGTTCATTTTCAGCAGATGAAGCAAGTATTTCATTATCCCTGGTAAAGGAGATCAGCAGTGCTAATCCTTGTGAGTAACCTTACACAAGCCTACTGTCTAGTTAGTAATGGGGAGCAGTCATTGCTACAATGATGTGAATGTAGGATTCTTGCCATTGCTGACAGTCTTTTAATTTCAGGCTTATTTTGAAACTTAAAGAGTTTTTCTGAGAATTTCATGTATGCACAATGTATTTACACAGTTTCCACATCTCCCTCACTTCAGTTTGACTCCTCCACATCTCTCTTCCCATTCAAACCCATGACCAATACTCTTTAAGTATTATAGGTGCATATATATATATATTTATATCCTACAGTGTTGCTCATATACGTAGGTATTTAGAGCTGACGCTCGGTACTGGATAACCTATGAAGGGGCTCATCCCTAGAGAAGACTCATTCTTCTTATCTTAGCAGCCATTAGTTACCTGCAGGTCTTCCTCCGGGATGGGGCCTCATGAGTTTCCCCCCATCTACACTGGCATGTCTACAGGTATGGTCACTGTTAAGGTCTTGTTTAGGCAGCCATACTTTTGAGATTTCATGGGATGTATATAGAAGACAATATCTTAAAGCACATGGCCTGGCCCTCTGGTTCTTACAATCGTGCCACGCTCCCTGAAACTTAAGTGTAGAGATCGTATTGCTTATATATCAGTGGGGGTTGGGTACTCCATGGTCAGTTTTTCTCCATGTCTTGATCAGTTGTGATCTCTGCAATGGTCTCCATCTGCTGTACTAAGAGGCTTCTTTAATGGGGGAACGAGAGCTACATTTATTTGTGGGTGTAAGTTAAGCTTAGGAAAGTCACATTGGCAGTTTCTCCTCTAAGTCTGTGGTCTCTCCAGCTTGAGGCAGTTGACTTGGTTTTATAGCACCAAGCATGGATTGTATTGAACAGAACCTCAGTTCAGTTAGACAACTGCTGGCTGCCTCCAAGATCTAAGTGCTTCTATTGTATTCCTGGGGAATAGCTTGCTATGCCGGTCATTGCTGTGTTCAAGGCTTTGTGGGTGGGTAGGAAGGTTGAGCGGTTCTCTCCACTGGCAGCATGCATAGCTTCTGTGGATACTATGAGCAAGTTCTCTGGAGGAGCTTTCTGGAGGAGGCTTCAGGTAGGTAGTTCCAGCTCTGCTCCTCCAACTCCTGTGTACATAGAGTGTAGTGTCCTCAGAAATAGAGTCTTACCTTCAAGTTCTTGGGGCCATCAAGGGCCCTGGTCATATCCTGTATTATTTTAGGAGTCGCTGGCTCCCCTGACAACTCAAGGAGTGTTTTCTGTTGCCTAGTAGTGGGTTTTTGCTAGATAGTCTATGGCTTTTGGAGAAAGAGTATTACCACCCCAAATATGTAACTTCATCCAAACTCTCTGTCTTTTTGTCTGTCTATGTATCTGTGTGTTTATATATGTATGCATGCATGCATGCACCTATCTATCTATCTATCTATCTATCTATCTATCTATCTATCTATATTTGTATGTGCATACAAATATATTTCACTATGCCTTAAAAGAAGCTTAGTGCTATGTATCTCCCTTCCTTTTTCCTTGGTGTGTTCTCCCTCCCCCTTTCTGGTTAAACTCCTCTCTATTTTCCCCACTTCCTCCTCCATAACACTGTGGTAGCTCTGCAATGCTAAGTCATAGGATCTCTGTCTACCTGAAGATGCTGTCCCTATGTCCTTGAAGCAACACAGTGTGCTCCTTCTCATCTATAAACACGCTCAAATGGTATCACAAACACAGCCTGAACAGGAGGACCACTCCTTGGGTGACACCTCAATCTTTTATATTGACAAGTGTACCTATCGTTCTGTGTGGCTTGGTGTTAATCCTTGGACACACAGTTCTGGATAGTATGTGGTATTCATTGGCATGTAGGCTTCACTTGAACTCTGTCCCTTCTGTTTCTGTACTGTTCTTTTTTTTTTTTTAAACCTAGACCTTGCCTGAGAGACACTGAAGAAGAAATGCACATAGCAACCAGGTGCCTCCTCTCTAATATGGTAGATGGGTTCTGATTAGGGCTGAACCAGAGCCCCTTGTGAGGGAGAAACTGTGCAAAAGGTGAGATGAAAAACTAGCTTATAGGGCTAGCTAGGGATTGGACCCATGATTGAGTTTTGGGCTAGAATTCACGGGGCCCCTCATTCTATCCCTAGTACCATAAAAAGAGAAACAGACAAAACATACTGGAGGCAGTCCAGGCCTAGACCTTGCAGCGATCCAGTGAATGCTCAGGTGTTTGTAGAATGACAGGGAAAGCAAATCCTACTCATCTGTGTATTGGGGCTTCTCTGATCAGAGACATGCCAAGGAGACATTGGGCTGAATTTCTTTAGTCAGAACATTGGTCTCGTTTTCCTAATAATTCTTTTGAAACTTCCTGTTTCTCACCTTTGCTATTAGCTTCTGTGTTGCTTGAACCAAATAGAGCCTGGCCAGCAGGCGTGGCACCAGGCATCCTGCTGTACAGATAGTTCACCAGCATGATTCAGAGGCTGCAGGGAGAGCTCAGAGAGCTCATGCCCAGGCATACACAGATGGACCATGCGCCCTGGGTGCAGGCCATGCCCCCTCTTCCTCAGCTTGGTTCCATTAGCTATATCCACCTGGAGCCACCTTTCACTCTACCCGGATGGTCTATCTCATGCTCTTTCGATTTCTCTAGCTCCTACGGTAGTTCTTGTCCCCCAGCATTCCCAGATCTTCTGTTATATGGTCAGTGTCATAACCTCCTTGTCTGTGCAGTTTCTACATGTGGCACCAAGGTGAGTGCTAAGATGTCCCATGGGGAACCAGTCCCAGAGGAAAAGCGAGTGAATAGATGCAGAAACAGTCTGCCATTGTCTCCCAAGTAGCTGTGCATCCTTCTGGTTGAGAGTGGCTGGGCATGGTGCTGCTGGGCACCGTAGGAAGGATAAAGGATGTTCATTGGTCTTTCCGTACTTCAAGTGGGCCAGGACCCCGCACCTTAGCTGGCATACAAGTCATTCTGGTCACATAATCAGGTTGCGCTTGCTGCCCTTTTGTCTTTTTTTTCATACTTTCTTTACATTTCAAATGTTTCCCCCTTTCCAGATCTCCCCTTTGGAACCTCCCCATTCCCTCCCCCTCCTTCTGCCACTATGGGGGTATTCCCCTACCCACTCGCCTACACACTCTTGTCATCCCTCCTTGGCATTCTCCTATACTGGGGAATCTAACACCCTCAGGCCTAAGGGCCTCTGTTCCCCCTGATGGCTAACAAGACCCTCCTCTGCCATATCTGTGGCCAGCACCATGGGTCCCTCCATGTGTATTCTTTGGTTGGTGATCCAGTCTCCTGGAGTATAGAGGGTCAGGCCAGTTGCCACTGTTGCTCCCTCCCTGGGGCTGGAAACTCCCTCAGCTCCTTCAGTCCCTTCTCCAACTCCTCCATCTGAGACCTCACACTCAGCCCTGCTGTTGCTGTGATGTGACTCTTGGGTATTTCGGACTTTTGGGCTAATAACCACTAATCAGTGAGTACATACCATGTTCATTCTTTTGTGACTGCGTTACCTTGCTCAGGATGATATTTTCAAGTTCCATCCATTTGCCTGTGAATTTCACGAAGTCATTGTTTTTAATAGCTGAGTAGTATTCCATTGTATAAATGTACCACATTTTCTGTATCCATTCCTCTGTTGAGGGACATCTCAGTTTCCAGTTTCTGGCTATTATAAATATGGCTGCTATGAACATAGTGGAACATGTGTCTTTATTACATGTTGGAGCATCTTCTGGGTATATGCCCAGGAGTGGTATAGCTGAACAGAGAATTCTCAACTGAGGAAACTCGAATGGCTGAGAAGCATCTAAAGAAATGTTCAACATCCTTAGTCATCAAAGGAAATGCAAATCAAAACAATCCTGAGGTTCCACCTCACACCAGTCAGAATGGCTAAGCTCAAAAACTCAGCTGACAGCAGATGTTGATGAGGATGTGGAGAAAGAGGAACACTCCTCCATTGCTGGTGGGAATGCAAATTGGTACAACCTCTCTGACCTTCTGTCTTAAGTCACCTTCTGTCTACAGTCACCCAAGGACTAAATAGACCCAGACGTTCTTGCCTACTTGCTTGCTCACCAGCATGTTCCTTCCATGAAATATGCAGCTCTTGTTGCATGCTAAGGTAAGCGGCTTATCTGAATAGGCAGCTATGAGCAACTTTCTTAGTTTAAATATAGTCAGCAAGGCCACTGCGATAGCTGCTTGGATATGAAACCCTTCTGGGTTTTGCCAAGGAAAAAAAAAATCAAATGCACAGGCCAGAGATTTCCTAAATCTATAGCCCTAGGAAGGTCTACAGTGGTGGTCTCCATTCATCACTAGAATAGTCTTGGCAACTTCTAAAAATAAAGTACCCATTTGTGGAGGTTGGAGAGATGGCTCAGTGAATAAGAACACTTACTGCTCTTGTAAAGGACCCAACGCCCACATGCCATTTCACAGTTGCCTGTTGCTTCAACCCTGAGGGATCTGATACACTTTTTTGACCTCCATGAGTTCCTGCAGGCACACACATGTATGTAAAATACATACATACATACATACGTACATATGTACATACATATATACACACACATGCAGGCACACATATATGTAAAATTCATCTATATTAAATATTATACATATATAACGTTATATTATATATGATAACTGTATCACATATGTATTTAAGGCCCATTTTCTCTGCCTCCACCCAGAGGTACTTGATTCAGAGGACGTCGCAGAGCTATGGCCTCAGTGTGGTTCAGAAACAGTAAGGATGATTCTATTGTATAGCTAGAGTGAGGATCACCAGTGTTGAGAAGTAGAAGAGGAAAAGGGATGCCAATCGCAGCAGGGAACTTACTCTGCTTGTCACACAGGGACAGTAGAAGACATGTCCTGGTTTTAATGTTCAGAAACGCTGTCTGGGAACACACTGCAGGATTTTGAAAGCTTAGCTGTTCAAAAGATATTTGTATATTCTTGTTCATAATAGCCCCAAAGTAGACATGACCCAAGTTTCTATCAAGAGATCAGCAGGGAAACAAATGTGGTGTAAATCTCCAGTGGGATGTTGCTCAGCCTTAAAAGGAGTGGTGTGCTGACATGTGCTATCATGGGGATGAACCTGAGGATATGCTGAGTGAAATAAGCCAGTCACAAAAGGAGAGAAATGAGTTCATTTGCATAAATTCCTAGAAGAGGCAAAGTCCTGCAGACACAAAGTTGAGTGGAAGCTGCCAGGGACTGGGGTGAGGGGAATGTGGAGGTGACGAGTGGATTTCTTCTTCAGGGTTTTCTGCTGTAGGTGATGACAAGGGTGGGCAGCAATGTGAAATGTATACGTAAGAATGGATGCACTGGTGGGTTTTACACCATGTGCATTTTAATACAATTAATATTAATGTTATATTAGTAAGTATGATCTCACTTGAATATTTTAGAGAAAATTATGAATAAGAAAATTTAAAAAATCACTTTTTAGTGTTTAGACAAGCTCTTTTCATCTGTGTGTGTTGAAGCCCACACTTCAGAGCTTGCTCTCTTGGGTGCTTGGAAGCTGGGTTTTCACTTGGACTCTGTGTTGCTTGCAGACTTTGCTGTATTAGCGGAGAGGCATGTGAGGTGATATTTTGAGTCTTTGTTTCTGCATCTACAGCTAGGTGTTAGGAACTCAGGTTCCCTCTACCAACCTGCCTAGCCATCTTTGCTTCTCCATCAGCCAAGGTGCCTTCAGGAACATGAAGAAAACACTGGCAGAGACCTTCCCCAGCTGCTTTCCTGCGGTGGATCATCAGTGACATCCCAAAAGATGCAACCATATCCTAGCTGGCCTCCGTATCCCCCATAGAGGGCAGCTCCATTGCAAACCCACTCTCTTCTCTTAGGCAGTGGATTTCCAGTAGTACAGGACTATGCCCTGGGTTGTCGGGTGGGGAGAGCACGGGGCATTCCTCTTGAATACAGTGCACAGTGTCATGGACAGACTCTACTTACCGTGCCTACAGTGCTTACCTGGGTAGAGGAGGCTGGTAGGTCCTCGGGGCATGGAAGGAAGTCTCAAGTCCAGCTCATTTTTCTCCCTGCCAAGTGAAAGGCTTGTCTGGCAGTGCTGAGAGGGACATCGAGCTAGGCAGCCTTTTCCAAATACAACGCTGTGTTTAACTTCACTCTGGGACACAGTGTCTAGCTACTTCAATACATGAAATAATATTTAAAATTTGTTGTGTTAGAACAACAGAATAAAAGAAGTATGTGTGTGTGTGTATGTGTGTGTGTGTGGTGAGTGGGTGCATGTGAGTGTGTGCGTGTATGTATCTGTGGCCCTGTGTGTGTGAGTGTGTGTCTGTCTGTCTCTCTGTGTGTGCATGTATTTATGTCTCTGTGTGTGGGTGTGTGTATGTGTCTCTCTGTGTGTGTCTGTGTGTATCTGTGTTTGCATGCGTGGGTAAGTGTGTGTGCATGGGTGAGTGTGCGTGCATGGGTGTGTGTATGTATGTGTCTGTCTGTCTGTCTGTCTGTCTCTCTCTCTCTCTCTCTGTGTATGTGTGTGGTAAGTGGTTGCATGTGTGTGAGTATGTGCAAGTATGTTTCTGTGGCTTTGTGGGTGTGTCTCTGTGTGAGCATGTGTGTATGTCTGTGTGTTGATGTGCGTATGTGTCTGTGTGTGCATATGTGTCTGTGTGTGTCTATCTGTGTGTATTTGTATATGCACATGTATGGGTGTGTGTGCATAGGTGAGTGTGCATGCATGGGCGTGTGTGTGTGTGTGTGTGTGTGTGTGTGTGTGTTTTCCATATCTACTGTACCTTTCTCAGAGCATAGAGATCTCTTCAATTTGGTTTCCAGTCATTCAGCATCTGCTTGCCAGGGGCCCACTTGTCAGTGCCCAGCAGCTAGCCTGTTCACCTGCCCTCCCCCATTGATCCCTCTTACCATCTCTGTGGCTATCATCTAATCTGAAAAATTCTCTCAGGAAAAGACAAGTCGCTGGATGCAACAGTGGAAAGTGTAGGTGTAAAATTGTCACTAGATGTTTGTGTGCTTGTGTTTGGAAGAGAGGGGTTCAGTTGGAACCTGTGCTGGGCAGATTTAGCACAGCTGAGGAGGCCGAGTGGAGTCTCTCTTTCCCAGACCACTGCCCCATTGCTGATCTTCCAAAGCCAGGTATGTTCTGTCTTCCCCATTCCTTCAGGGCACATGGGCTATAGGCCGTGTACGACTTGGTTAAGGAGCCTGCCAAGGTGCTTCACTTCTGCATTGCCTTGTGTCTTCTAACCCTGCTGTCCTTCCTGACAGCACTATTACCTCTTAGCATGATGTCAAAGTTCTTCCCCCTTCTGCCTTCATTTTACCACCCAGAGCCCTTGCTGAAGCAGAGGCCCACTGTACTTACCTTTCTCATGGTGCAGCAGAATGCCTGACAAAAGCAACGGAAGGAAGGGAGGGAGGGAGAGAGGGAAGGAGGCAGGGAGGGTTTCACTAGGGTCACAGGTGGAAGGGATTCAGTGTGTCACAGCCCAGGAAACAAATGGACAAATGGAGGTGGGAACTGGTTCTGCTGAGTCCATACCTAGGAAGCAGAGAGTTGACTATCTGATACTCAGCTAGCTTCCTGTCTTTCCACTTTTTAATCAGTCCAGGACCCCAGCCCACAGGATGGTGTCACCGCAGCCAGGACAGAACTCTCACCTCAGTTAAACTTCTCCAGAGACTTCCTCATAGACACACCTGGGGTGTATCTCTTAGGTGACTCCAAATCCAGTTGGACTGACAGAAATGATTACATTACACCCACAAACAGGGCTACAACTCCAGCTCGGGGCTCTTCTTTCTTATTTATCTGACCATCTAGAAAATAATTCTGAGTTTTGATCCATTTTCTTAAAAATGCAGAATCAAGTGTTGCTAAGCATCTCTTTTGAGCTATAAATAGAAATGGTCCAATCTATCCTGTGTCCAATTTCTTGTTGGAGAGCTCTGAAGATTGGTACCCTACAGCTTAACTTTGCCTCTGGGTGATGACATAGAGTGAAGACAGGCTCCCCCTTCAATGACTAGGGTGACTTCTCCATTGGAACCTTTGGGAATTTTTCTCACACACATACAAACTATTATATGTGAAGAGGATTTCCAGAGGTTGATTCTAAGACACTGAGAGGGGTGCATTGTCTAGTGACTGGGGCCTGTTGACATGGTGAAGGAGAGCCAGGGAGCTAGCCTTCAAGAGCATTCTCTGACCTTGGGTGAGCTCCCATATGTCACAGCTGTCATGAGAATCTAAACAGATAGACAGTGAACAGAAAGGACTCTGCTTCTCAGGCATTGAATATAGTGTGGTACTGTAGCCTATGCTCAGATTCAGTCTAAGATGGGGAGGTGGACCAGACTCCAGGGACCTACAACACTACTCTCAAATTGGTAGTCCTGTGGCTGGGCTCCCGGGCCACTGTGAACATATATACTTGCAGTTAGATACACTGCAATCCTGACTCTGGCCTTTGGCTTTCTTAATTGTAAGAACAAGGAAAGACCACTGTGGAGAGCGCTGTGGAGTCTACGTGACCGTGAACATGCTGTGCCCGCTACAGTGCTGGCGTAGCATGGGCAATTGGCACAGGCCTCACCTCTGCGTGTTGTGAGATTGCAGGGGTGCAGTGGCTGATGCAATTGACAGGGTTCCATGCTCACCCCTATTCTGTTTGGAAGCTAAAGATGTGACTTACACATTTTATATTTTTGTCTTTTTGATGCATGTTGGTTCTTGAAATCCTGAGAAGTAGCTATGCAGCCTATTCCTAGCTGATCAAACCAGACAAATCATTTTTCATACAAAAGTAACCAAGAAGATGTTCTTAACTGTATGCAAATATCTTGTAATTTTTTTCCCATTCAAATGTTCTGTTCTTCTTGAGGAATCTTTCTATAGGACACAGCCTCACAGAAAGCTACTTCTTGGTGTATATGGATAGCAGTGTGAAATTTGGTGGGCTTCTGCCAAATCACTGGTAGAGGAAAGGCAGATACAGGCAGCTGAGATCCCACCCAGTGTAGGCTCCCGACTACTTAGTGTTTCTTGCCTTTCTCACTTGTTCCTGAAGGTGGCCAGCAGTGTGAGGGTGGCCAGGCAGCCTTAATACTATTCTTGGTGAGGGCTCTATTCATTCATTCATTCATTCATCCATTGAACATGTGTTGATCAGGGAGGCTGAGGGCTGTGTTTCTGGGCTTGCATTGGTGACATAGCAGTGAGTGGGGCTTTATAGTCTGCCTGGAGAGGAGGGCAGAAAATAGAGATCTAGGCATATGTGAATAAGAAGTCTTGGTGTTTTGGTGAGTGGCAGGATTGCATGGTAACTTAAATAGCTGGCTAGGAAAGACCTATCAGAAGACAAGAAGAAATTAATCCTGCGGGGGGGAGGGATACAGCTTAAAGGAGGAAAAACTCCTAATTTTGTCTACCATGGTGGGATAGCTGGGGTGACAATGCTCCAAAATGGCTAAGAATATTTTGAATGTTGCCCACTAAATCTATGGTGGTAGGTACATCCTAATCTGACTACCACACACTGGACATACATATTGAAGTGTCACACCAAGTCCATGTGAATATGTACAATTCCTGTGCCAATTAAAAATAAAATTGTCTAACAGAGGGAAGACAAGACTGGAGGACAGTGTGGTGAGTAAAGAGTGTGAGAGATGGGCAGCACAGTGAGTGGGGAGAGTGAGAGGTGGAGCACGGTGGGTGGGGACAGTGAGAGGTGGAGCACGGTGGGTGGGGAGGGTGAGAGGTGGAGCACGGTGGGTGAGGAGGGTGAGAGGTGGAACACGGTGGGTGGGGAGGGTGAGAGGTGGAACACGGTGGGTGGGGAGGGTGAGAGGTGGAGCACGGTGGGTGAGGAGGGTGAGAGGTAGAGCATGGTGGGTGGGGAGAGTGAGAGGTAGAGCACGGTGGGTGGGGAGAGTGAGAGGTGGAGCACAGTGGGTGAGGAGGGTGAGAGGTGGAACACGGTGGGTGGGGAGGGTGAGAGGTGGAGCACGGTGGGTGGGGAGAGTGAGAGGTGGAGCACGGTGGGTGAGGAGATAGAAAAGCATGGCAGGTAGGATGGGGGCATGGTTATTTCTGCTTCCTTCTTTGAAAGATCATTCTGCCTGTGGATTAGGAGATTGGCTTGGCAAGGGGTGACAAGCCATATGGGAGGCCAGCTGCTTGGGAGACATAGAGGCTGGCTCCAACAGCCAGTAGTGGATGTGGGATGGATGAATGAGGACATAGATTTCCATTATGTGAAAGAGGCCTGTGCTCTGGAGGACAGTGCTAAGGCATGCTGGTTTGTGCTGCTTCTGAAGGCCTGCAGGTGCTGGGTGGTGTGGCTGTCAGCCCAGGATGGATGCCATCCATGGGGGTGTGGATGATGGTATTATGGGCTGCACGTTCTCATCCCTGGTTGGTGGCAGTGTAAGTAGCTTACTTTTTAGGGTAGTTTGACAACACACAGAGAAGTGTGAACAATGTTCCCTCCCTTTGGCTCAACAATTCCGTAAGACTTCACCCTATGAAAATATGCAGAGGGGTTGGATTGAGAAGAAGGGAGAAAGGATGTAATTTTTTTATTTTTTAATTTTTAAAACGTGAAAAAAAAAAAAGTACTGAATTTCTCTCCAAACAAAACCAAACAGCCGCGGATCAGAGGTACCTGGAACTTCATTTACTGGGATGTTTTGTAAGTCTTATTCACAATGGTGACAGACTTGGGACAATTTAATTTTTCTCTTATATTTATTCGTCCTTTGGGAATTGACTAAGTTATGATATATCCACCTGAAGGGATGCCATGTCTCTTTCAAATACGGATATGGAGGGATGTGTAGTGTCATAGGAAGATGTTCGAGTGCATTGATAAATGAAATAGGAGAGTATAGAACATTGATTCTTACGATCTTAACTTAAGGACATGTATGGGTGTAGACGAGAGACAGTCTTAGGAAGCCCAGAGGGTACATGCCAGAGTTCAAGAAGGGAAAACCAGGTTATTTTATTCTCCATTTGCTTCCACCAAACCTCTACAATAAACACTTGAAATAAAAAGAAAATGGAAGAGAAGGAGAGCAGAAAGATGAGTCTGTGGCTAGGATCTCTGGAACCAGAGTTTGATTCCAGTACCTACATAGTGGCTCACCATTATCTGCAAGGCACGCACATGATGCATAACCATATGGGCAAAGCACCCATACATAATTTAAAAAATAGGAAAAAATAGTATTGTTTTTTTGAAAATTGTGACGGGTCCTTTCTACACCTGAAGGTGAATCTGAATGGAGGCGCCTCTGTGGGCTGTGGCTGGGCCGTGGTTCATGGAGACCATGCAGAAGTGGAGCAGAGGGGGTGCTGACAACTGAGGAAGGGTGAAGGAAACAGGCACTGATTCCTTCCAAAGTGTATTCCAAAGATACACTTTGCCAGGGTATCTTCAATGTGAATAAGATGGTGTGTGGGGCTCTTCCCTCTGCTGCCTCACTGGAAAGCACTTCTTCAGCACTTTTGTGTGTTTCATGGGCCTGTCATCCCTGTTATGCCTACAGTACTATATTCTAATGCCTTCTATTAAAGGCAGCCACCAAGGAAGTAGTGAGCAATCATTCAAATATTGTGTTCCATGTTACACAAAACCTGACAGCATAAATTATTAACCAGAACTCATACTGAAAAGAATTTACTCTTATTAAAGAGTACAGAGAAACTGGCTAGGAAGTTCTTGTGTGTCTTGGACTAAGTTATACCAGGTCCTTGTTTCATGTAAATGAAATTGCTAAATGTTATCCACTGACACTTGAACAAGGAGACCCCACTGGTAGAAGGGGGAAAGGAAAGTCTTTTGGAAAATTTGCTCCCATCCTGGTATTGTGGCTTCTGTCCCTGGCTTAATCTTCTTAACTGAGACTTTGACAACAGTGACTTAGGGCTCACTTTAATGATACCTCTGTGAAATAGAGAGAGCAGATTCTGTGGTCTTTATGGAACTGTAGGACTTCTTGAGAATGAAATCCAAATCCTGCTGGACTTGGATGAAGCCCTATTGAGCCAGGAAGACACAGGTGCAACCACTGAGCTATGGGGATGGCTTTCTCATCAAGTAGACAGGTGAAAGTGGAGCCCCAGAGAGAAATTCAGATGGTAATTTAAAGAGGAGATGTTCCCTTTGGTTCACAAATTCGGGACATTTCAGTCCACAGTTAGGTGGCCCCTATTGCTTTGGACTTGTGGTGGGGCTCATCTTGGCAGGAGCACATGATAGAGGAAGCTCACTTCATGGCTAGGAGCCAAAGAGAGGAACAAACCAGCATCCCACAGTCCTCTTTAATGGCATATACTTACTGATCTGACCTCTGAATAAGACTCACCCTTTAGAACATTCCAGAAAAAAAAGATTCTTGTACCTCAGTGTCAAGAGAGACTACCTAGTGGAGGCTTCCTCCTAGTCAACTGGTTCAGTGATAGGCTTTGTGATCAGAGACCTGAGTTTGAAACCCAGCTTCACTTTTTTACTTCACCATTTTGGATCTGAAATCCATTTTGATCTGAAATCGCCATTTTGGTGATGATGAAACCATCCTGTGAGACGGAGCACTGATGCTGGACATGGTACCCGTGCACTGTGGGAAGTAGTAAACGTGCTTAGTGCATGGTGATCCACTGTGGTCCGACTCTCTCTTTCCCTTTTAAAGAGACTCTTCATAGAACTTTGTGATGAAGACCAGTGGGCGATGTATGGATGAGACGTCTTCCTGTCTAATAACATGTGTTAAGTGTCAATTTGGTTTTGATGTGATACACAGGCTGATGCTCAGGTTGAGCACCCTATTCCAAAACTCAATATCTGAAAGGTTTGAGTGCATCCCGAAGCCATATGTGAGAAGTTGCAGGAAAAAATCTAGTATAGATACCTTAAAACCTTGCATAAATGACTTTCAAGTTATATGTATAGGAAAAAAATAAACAAATTTCATGTTTTGTCTTGGATCCAAGGAAAAAGTCTGTGCTTTAAAACATTTCAGGTAAGGGATTTTCCGCCTGTGCTAGAAGGCTGCATTGCCTACTGTGCTAAAGAGGATCTAAAACAAACTGTACTGGGCTTTATTGATTCTGTGGACTATCAGGCATTTGACACCCCACATTTCAATTTCTATAGCACCAAGACACCTTTAAGTGGCAGAATGTTTTCTTTCTTAATGGTTTTAAAAATAATAGGTATATCTTACAGTCAGTGAGCCCTATTCCTTGCTCAATGTCATCTGCCCAGTGTCCACGTGGCACACTGACATCTGGATAAGGGAAGAGTAGAGGAACAGTTTCTGGGTCTTTGGGGAAATATTTACACAAGGAACAAAGAACCCTCAGGATTGCATTTGGGTGTTAAGAGTTCAGATGGCTCTTTCTCCCTGGTCCCAAGATGCCTTTGCAAACCTTTATATACCATCATTGTATTAAGGTTGGGCTACCTACCTACCTATATCCATCCATCCATCCATCCATCCATCCATCCATCCATCCATCCATTCATCCATTTGTTATTTTGAGACAGGGCCTTACCATGTAGTCATGGTTGGCCTGAAACTTGCTGTATAGAGTAGGCTGGCCATGGACTCACAGAGACTCATCTACATCTCCCTCTCAAGAGCTAGGATTAAAGGCACGTGTCTATGTACTGGCTAGTTTTGTACGCCAACTTGACACAAGCTGGAGTTATCACAGAGAAAGGAGTTTCAGTTGAGAAAAATGCCTCCATGAGATCCAGGTGTAAGGCATTTTCTCAATTAGTGATCAAGCGGGGAGGGCCCCTTGTGGGTGGTGCCATCCCTGGGCTGGTAGTCTTGGGCTCTATAAGAGAGCAAGCTGAGCTAGCCAGGAGAAGCAAGCCAGTAAGTTAACATCCCTCCATGGCCTTTTCATCAGCTTCTGCTTCCTGATCTGCTTGAGTTCCAGTCCTGACTTCCTTTGGTGATGAATAGCAATTTGGAAGTGTAAGCTGAATAAACCCTTTCCTCCCCAACTTGCATCTTGGTCATGATGTTTGTGTAGGAATAGAAACCCTGACTAAGACAGTCTATGTTCAGCTAGGTTGGGATTTCCTACAACATTAATGCTGATTGTTTCTTGGATGTGGTGTTAATCACTTGGTGAATATAAACGGCTAACACAGTAACTCCATGAGTGAATACTTCTCTTTCTCATTTTACTGATGAGGAAGCCCAGGCTTGGGAGTTTTGCTCAGACCTTGACCTCACACCTGTTCTGCCTCAGCTTCTATGATCTGAACCACCCAATTGGTTTGTTCTCAGCTTGAGTCAGCAGAATGATCCTTGAGTCTTCAAATGCCACAAAACATGGAATTAAATCTGATTTGCAGTCAACTAGGAGTCTAACTCACAAGGGGTAGGTTATAGATTTTAGAAGAATGAAAAAGAAGACCTTGTAATGAGCCTCTGGGTCAGTTCCCCCTTTCCCTTCTCTCCAGCTGCATTCTTCTGTCCCTTCCCTCTGGTACTGTGTCTGCATGGTCCCTTGGGTACAGGCAACTATGGCTGGTCCACTTTGCCCATCTGTGATTTTTATTCCCTTAAGACTTGAATCTGATGTGCCCTAGTTGCCAGGAAGGGAGGAAAGTGGGGAACTATTCTCCATTTTTGTATGTGTTATGTGGGGCTTCTTTGATTTGGTAAAAATATGTTAATTATTTTCCAAATATGACTTTACATTTCCTAAATCTGGCAAACAGCTTCCCTGACTGGGTGATTCTAGATGCCATGTCTTCCCAGGCCCCTTATTCTCTGTCATCTCTGTACTGCCATGTAGTGAGTTGCTGGATAGAGGATCATCAAATGTTGTATATTGTATGCACATCAGCCCACACCAGTTCTCCCTTTAGCTCTCTGCAGAAAGTCAGTCACAATGTAAAAATATTAAATAGAATATTATGGAAAAGAAGCAGACAATTCATAAGCTTCCACTTTCATGACATTATGAGAAACACGGCACAGTTTTGTGCTTGCTGACCTATCCTATTGCTACCTGGGATGTGACTCTTCCTCCTGTCTGGAGTATCCACTCTGTATGCAGTACCTGCCCATTAGTTATTTAGTCCCCTTCCCCACTACAAAGTAGCTGTGCAACTACTCCAAAGTAGTTGGAGTGATTATGCTTAAAATGTTTCATTTCACTCCGTAACAGCTCCAAATTGGAAGGCTGGTGATGCTGGCAATATTATTTCAGTGCATTGTTCTAATGCTTCTGTGATTGCTGTTAATTTCTTTACTTTGCATCTTCTGTAAATATTCTTACAGGAAAGCCAAACCTATAGAGTTCAGTACCATGCAAGCTTTCAGATACCCTCTCAATGCCTTGGATAATATCCTTCATGATCAGGGGAATGCTCTATGCCTATGTGAACGTATGCGCCTTCATATTTCTCTGTGTCTGCCTGCTGATGGATAACATAGCCCCTGGAGACACAGATGACAGAAGCATTATCTTGACAAGGGCATGGCTTGAGATTAGCCAGACTGTTAGAGGGGACAGCAAGTGTCTAGCTCAGTTAGCATTCAGTGCTAAGTTACAAGGAATATAAGAACTGAGAGTTTGCAGTGATAGAAAGACAAGGCACAGGACTGCCTGTTCTGAAGAACACACTCAACCTATCTTTTCCTTACACGTATCTTTAGCGTTTTTTGGACTTACAATGTGGAGTAGCAGAGGTTTTTTTCACAGCCTCCTTGACAATATGGATTAAGCATTCAAACAGTGCACAGCTCCTTACTACTGTCGTTCAGGAGCATTTACACGTGTGCTTGTGTGTGTGGACAACTCATGCGCATGAGTTCTCTCATAGATATCAGTCACCCTCATACCACACTAAACCATGGCACTCACTCCCCAGTTCAGGCTTTCCAAAAGCTCCAGTCTTATTCCAAGTGAAAGCAGATGAACTCTCAGGTCCAGCTCTATCTGGTCTCACTTCCCACTCACAGCCCCAGCTCAGGCCACTCCTGATGCACTTCCTCCCTGCCACATCCTCATCATGGCAGGAATATTACCTCTGGACATTTGTCCTCAGAGTTCTCTCTGCCTGCAATCAATTCCCTCAGTGTCCTCCTCACCAGACCTCCCGATCCCACAGGCCTCTACTAATGTTCAAAAACCCCACTGGGCAGCTTTCCTTTGTCTTTTTATTGAAATGTAAAGCCACAGGCTATGTTCCCCTGCTTGCCTTCTTCCATAGCACTGACCCCATCCAACAAACTGACTTATTATTTGAGTAATCATGTACTGTCTCTCTCCACTGGAATTTAATTTGGGACTGTTCTGCTGTTATATCAGTGGCACGAGATAAAATAATAAATACGTTGTACACACACACATACACACACACACACACACACACACGCACGCAGGCACGCACAAGCAAGAGTTCAGAAAACCCTCGATGTAAGATGAGAAGATGAAATGTAATCATCTTTGGTTTCAAGGCCAAATGTAAATGAACAGGAGACGGAGGAAGAGGTTGTTGAGATATGGTTCGAATTGTGGGTTTGGCTTTCCTTGTCCCTGTTCTGAATGGTTTCCCATTAGTGTGGGCTTGGAATGTTGCACAGGAAGTGAGGGGCTGTCAGGCTGCTTACAGCCCAGGTCTCACATCCAGATTGTGGTTGAGCCTTGGAAAGGCCTAGAGCCTTGGTGCATGAGATAAACAAGAGCAGAGCCCAGGGTCCGAGACTAAGGGTGTGCTGAGGTCAAAGGGGGACTTTTTTGCCCGGACTTATACCATGGTACCATGGTGGTTCTCTGGGAGGTGTGAGGCCAGGATCTGAAAGCTCTGCTCCCATTGGTGAGAAGTTCTGTGTGTGCCTGTGTTATCTACTGCTGATTGGTTTTCTCCCTTCTGGGGGTAAGGAGGACTGGCTTTGTCTAAAACAAAAAGGCATTTGCAACTGGGATATTTTCTCTCTCTCTCTCTCTCTCTCTCTCTCTCTCTCTCTCTCTCTCTCCCTTTCCCTCACTCTCTCCTTCCCTCTCACCACACCCTCTCTCTGTTAAATGACATCTTTCGTGTCACCGAGCAAATATGTGTTTCCAGCATGCAAAAACTGCACTCATGATACTGCTGCTCATGGCTTCCAGGTGTAAGGATCACCAGGCTGCGGCCTAGATGGTCCCCACACATCCTGTGGTTGGAACCTGAGGATAAAAGAATAGTTTGCATTTGCCTTTCGAGGTAAGACAGGCCCCCAGGCACCTGACCATCTATTCGATCTGACAGAGAAGTGAGCAGTGTGGAGCTGAGCCCCTAAGGAGCTCACTGATGACCAGGGTCCAGAGGTTAGAAATGGCTCTTCAGTGCCATTCTCAGTCTTTATGCTGATGAAACAGTCTGTATGTTTGCCTTTTCATCCGTGGTATGCAGCCTAGAGAACAGCAGTGTATGTCCCTCCTGTTTGTAATGCCCTACCCTTGAGAATCCTGCCCTTGAGAATTTTAAATCAGTTGACCTACATAACCTAACTTATTTTAATTAAAAGTAACAGACAGATTGGCAAGAGGATGAGGACAGGCACAAGCTCCCTCCCAAGAGCATTGCTCAGGCCAAACAAGAGTCATGCAAGGAATTGTGGGAAAGAAGCATACTGGTTGCCATAGAGTCCTTCATACCCTTCCGGCCTTCATACTTTTTCAAGGCTGACAAACCTAAGGATGTCACCTTCTGTCATCATCTTGCTGGGGACCCAGACTCAATTCCCTTGAGGGGAGAATTCCTGTAACATGTCCTGTAACTTCCTGAACACTGTCCTTCCCCTTCCAGCTGTGTCTGTGCCGGAGTCTCCAAGGATCATCATGGGGCATGCACAAGGCCATGGCATGCCACACAGTCTTGCTGCTTATTTCCATGTTTCCCTCCATGCCCAGGGTTGTAACTCCACAGAAATGGACAGTTGACTCAGCTGTGCTATAGTGACAACCAACATCGGGAGCTACCGTGTTCAAAAGCCGCATGGCCTTTACCTAGCCTGGATTCTCTCCTTTTCACACCCAAGATTAGCAACTAGTCCTCGCCCCAACTTGGCATCATAGGCGGGGCTACAAAGCATAGGAGCAACTTGGGCTGATTGATTACTACAGAAAATCATGGGCCACTTACCCTTAAATTGCTGCCTTATTTTGAAATTTAAATATATGATGATGATGATGATGATGATGATGATGATGATGATTTCTTTCCACCTTATCCTTCTAACCCCTCTGAGGTTCCCCCTCCACTGCCTCTCAAATCTGTGACCTCTTTTTCTGTAATTACTCTTATAGTAACTGGACTCAGACAACTGCATTTATATATTTATTTTTTATATATTTTGAACTTTTTGTTGTTCTGGTAGGAAAGGGAGGGATCAGTTAATCATGGAGAAATGATCTTCCTTATTCATTTGAATAGCATTTCTATTGGACCATCTAAGGTTTAGTCAGGTGATGGTGTAAAGTATAGTATTCTCTGGGTTATATCTGTGTGCCCACTTAGGGACAGGGTCCTGGCGGGGTTATGTCAGATGTGTGTTTGATAGTGGAATAAACCCCACAAAGCACTTGTCTATCAGGGTATATGGTGGTAATCAAGGATAGAAACCACTTCTGGTTCCTTTAGTCAGTTCCTTTTACATCTGTCTTTCCTGCTGTGTAGTTGGCATTCTCAGATTCAACCAACAATCAGAAGATGTTTGAAAAAATTGTCTCTACTAAACATGCACAGACTTTGGTCATTTTTTCCCCTGAACAGTATTGTATAATACCAGTAGAGTGTTAGATATTAGATACAGAGGTTTTAAAATATATTATGGCATAGGCAGGCACATGTGAATGATGATATTATGTCATTTTAAAAATAGGGGGCGTGGGCACCTGTGGACTTAGATCCTTGAAGGGTTCTAGAACACTCCACTTCCTCAGATACTGAGGAAGCTATAATGCTAACAACATGGCTGACATCTGGCACTCACAGGACCCTACGACGCAGGTGATCCTGTCTCACAAATAAGAACATTGAGTTATTCAAGAGTTAATAGTTTTGCATATCAGAAATTGTTTTAGGAGTGAAGTCAGGCAGTTTGGCCTTAAAATCTATCCTGCAATATCAAAGTCATTCTGCCAAGACTTTCCTAGCCCAGAGGCTTTTCAGATGAGAATTCAGTATGTCTTAGACCATTCCAACCTCATTGTCTGCGTGAATCATCTGGGCATTGTACTGAGATGTAGATTCTGAGTCAGCAGCTATGGAGTGGGACTGAGACTCTCATTTCTATCCAGCTCCCAGGTGATGTTAGTGTGGCTGACTGGGGAAGAGATGTTAGGTACCAAAGTAGACCATTTCATCTGTGGCCTTCACTGTCAGGATTATACTTAACCATGCACTTAATAGTTGGTTCTATGAGAAATAGAATAATATCAATAAGACTTTTATTAGAGGCATGCTGGAAAAGAGAAGTGGGTTGCAGAAGATAGTTTTTGCTCATAGACTCATTTTCTTGAGACTTGAATGCAAAATAAAAAGATTATCACATGGCCTGCTTCTTGGAGTCTTAGCCAATGGGCTTTTGTAGTAGCTATTTTCTTGGGTTTAACTTGGCACTTCTGGGCTATTTTCAGTCTTTACTTCTTTTGAGTTACTCCATAAACAATTCTCCCAAACACATTCTGGCAGTGTACTAGAGGTCAGACACAATGTTAGATTCCATCACAAAGCAGAATTACCATGGCAACTATTGACTTTTGAGTGTGCCCAGCAACCTAAGCAGAGCTGATAAGGGAATTGAACCAAGTTCTTCTGAAAATGGAGAAGAGTGGTATGCCCTACCACACTAGGCTGCTTCACCCTGCTGTGGGGGCTTCTACTAACTGAAGAACCCACACATACAAAATCTCTCCCTTGGAGTCCTGAAGTCATCCTCCGTAGAGGGCCTTTCTGGCCCTCAGCTTCCAGCACCATGAGGATGCTGCAGTGCCTGGGGATACTCTTGTTCTTCTGGTTTGAGTTCTGGTGGATAACCACTTCTGAATCTTGCTGTGTTAATGCATCAATATTTTGGTTCATCTGCTTATTGGTGGTGTGGGGCATATGGCAAATCCAGTAATTAGTGGGCCAAGGGTCACCAGACCATGCCATTCAGTGGACTTAGGAGAATACTGATGCTAAATCAGAGAAGGTATGGCTTTTTGGATTTGTTGATGTAAGCAGCTTCCTCATCTGAACTGTCACTCCTTTCTGCCCCTTTCTCTGGTGGCCTCCCCTACCAGGGGCCTGGTGATGCAGTTCACTTTGTCTGTCCCAGTTGGATGATATCATCAGAGAAACACTCTGTTCCTCTCCAGTGAGACCCATAAGATGACTAATGTTGGTTGGAGCCAAGGAACAAGAACCCCCAAGACCCAATGGCATGTAAATGTTGATTATACTGCTGTTCACTAGAAGGAATGACAGAGTCGGTTGCATTAGCTGGTCATGTGGTGCCTCTCAGATTCATTTCTATGGGAATGTGGCAGAGGGTTGTATCTAAGTCTAAGAAGGCTCAAGTACTCTGATTCCAAGGGTCAATATTTGACCTCCTTGAGGAATTGCCAGCTGGAAGGAAAGATAAGTTCTCTTGCCGGCTATAGAACCTCATCTTTCATGATGTGGCCTTAAGAAATGAGAGAGAACCTTTAATCCCACCTCATTTCAGCTTCATGCCGAATCTTCAGTGTCTGTGTACAGAAGTATGCATGCATCAAGCTAGCCAGCAATACAGTTTCTCCATGGAGAAGCAGAACTTTGGGAAAGAACATCTTTTGAAAGAATATTAACTAACAAATGGGCCATCAGACTGAATTAATGAAGACCCACAATGCCTTCCTTTCCCTTTTCCATCTCTGCTCTTATATATTTACTTCTGAATATTTCCATGGCATAGAGATGACCATGATAGATTGTAATATTCAAAACCCCTCGTAATAAATGCAGTTTTGACTAATCTTCCTATCTGTTTCTGTGTGTATGTGTGTGTGTTTGTGTTATGTAAGTTTATTCAAAGACCATGAAATTCTGTTGGCTCCATAGACTGTCTGTTCTAGCTTATCAAAGGGAGACAGTCTTGTCTGAGATGAAGGCTCAAACACTGAAACTAGGAAGACATTAATAAATTATATATTTTTTTTGCCAGGATAACCAGTATAAGTACATGATGCTTTATAAAACTAATAGTCCCTATGGAGGAGCAGCTGGCTGGCTGGTTGATTATGATCTGCTCACCTTATGGAAATAATGGTGCTGAACCACATACATATGTTATAAACAAAGCTGCCTTTACTGAATTTAGAAATAACTGGAACATTACAAAAGAGGCATCATATTTCCTCACCCTTGCCTTGCGTATGGTTTCTGGGCTTCAGACTCAGTTGTTTCTCACATTCTATTCTCTGACGTCTATGGTGCATGTGGTTAAAAGGTTTGGGAACTGAGGAGGTTAGAGAGAAATCCCACCACAGTCACATGGTGTGTTATGAGACATTAGGAAGTCTGACTCCTTTCAGGTACAGAACCCACAAGTAGCTCCAATGAGTCTTGACAGCCCAGTTAACTGGGTTTTGACATTGAACCTTGAGGTATTCTGTGGGGTTACTCTGTTGGAGGAGAGAGAGGGAATCTTATGAATTTGGTCATGTGGGTAGTTTAGTCACTTATCTCCAAGGATGGTTTTTATGGTTTATTTTTTACCCTCCACACATCCGTCTCCCTCCCTCCTTCCATTTCTGAATGCTTGTGTGTTTGTGGTTGTAAATGTAAGCATGCATGTACCTTGGTGTGAATGTGGAGGTCAGAGGTCAACCTCAGGCGTTGGTCCTCACATTGTTTGAGACGCGTCTCCTGTAGTTTGCTGTTTTGTCAGCAGGCTGGTGGCCCACCAGCTGCCAGGTGTTCTCCTGTTCCTCCTCATACCACAGGCACAGGAGCACTGAGATCACAGATGCGTGCTGCCACATCTGGCTTTATGTGGATTCTGGGAATCTGAACTCAGGTTCTCAGGTTTGTAAGGCAAATGTTTTACCCACTGAATCCCCTCTTCAACCCACACAGTGTTCTCATAAAAGGGGATGGGGGCCCTCCATCTTTTCTCTGTGACACAAAATATGAGGACTCTCTTAAGTGGAGAGAAGAAGAGCTACAAGAAGAATCTCCCTGACTGTGCCTGAAATGGGCATTAGGGATCCAGAGAAATTGGGAGCCCCTGACTCTGGTTTTGGAAGTCAAAAGCTTGTTAAATGTCCTTGATCAGATTGCTTCGCTGCAGTGTTCCCTCATCGGTAACTCAGGACTAACACGGGACTAACACAGGTATAAATTACATGGAGATAGTGCTTGTTCCGGGACAAGTCTACATGAAGGATGCACAGATGAGAGCAGCAGTCAAAACTATAATTGTTACCTTGAGTTCAATATTGAAATGTGTCTCATTGCCCTTATACATCTGGAATAGAGATGAGGGAGGCAGAGAGAATTGAGCTCTGTCATGGTGGTCACACCGTAGCCCTTAAAAGTTGGGACACTCTAGTTCTGTGGCAAGAGTGACACTGTGAGTTCTTAAGTGGGCAAGGTGAGGGCTATGGAAAGAGGAGTTGGCCATTAGAGTGGATGCTGATTATGAGCAAAGCTGCTGAGGGGGCAGCACCCAGGTTGGTTCCGTCCACCAGGACCCAGTAACTACTATGTGTTTCAGTAGTTAACAGAGTGGCAGCAAGGTTTGAGACATCTCTTAGCTTCTAGACCTCCAGGCTTTTCTTCCATGCATTTCCTTTATTTGTTTATGTTTGAGAGACAAGGTCTTACTCTATAGCCCTGGCTGTGAATGGCTGACTGGGAACCACTGGGATCAGCCTGATTCTGCCTCTGGAGTGCTGAGGCTGAAGGCAGGTGACCTCTGCTCCCCAATGCCATGCTTTTTAAAATGCATGCTTATTTCTTCATGGAAGGGTCTTGGAAGAGGGGTTTCTGGAGAATGCTTAGTCCCTGATACCATGTACTTCCGGGCTTATCTTACCAGACACAGGCATTTTTGTCTCTCTCCTAGGAAGCTCAGGTTTCCTCTGGCACATCTTCCCTCTGTTTTAGCCTGTTCTTCTTTCCTCCCACCTGCCTCCTTTCCAATTTCAGTGGTATTCCCAGAGCAGGTTTTTGGGATGCTTCATTGGCTCCTGTCCGGCTGCTTCCAGGGAGGCTGAGTATGCAGGTGCCATTCACTGCAGCTCAGCAACTGTGTCCATCTGTTTCTCTGGCTGGGGCCTTTGAGCATCTGCAGGGGTGGTTCAGGCTGACAGGGCTCAAACAAGGGGCAGGGAGGACCTGGCCCACAGTGTGACCAGTACGGCAAGCTGCCACTAGTGACTTAGTATCAAGGTCCTGTGGCATCCATGGATTGGGAAGAGATGGAAATTGTGGATGACATTGAAACTGAAGTGTTTGAAAAAGTGATTTGTCAAGAATCATATTTTTTCCAAACTGCTTTGTTACTCTTAGGGATTGTATCAGCCAACAGCAAGGGTTAAATTGCTGGATCAGTTAAAAAATACTGTTGCTGCTCAAGAATCAGTGCTAACAAAACCCTTAGGATTCACAAATGGCCCAGATGATAGTTCTTCTGAGAAGCTGGAAGCTGGCATTGTGTTGCCTCGTGGCTTGGTCCACTGACTCAGACATGGTTTTCCTTCTCATAGGAGTTACAAGAGTGGAGAAGAAGGGAAAATTCTCTCCCTTGGAATGAAAAAAGAGATTACCACTAAGTGATGGGGGAAGATCAGATATAGGTAAATGGACACAAATCATGCAGAATACCATACAGCTATTTTTTTAAAAAAAAATATCGGTCACAATGTGGTACATGAGTGTATGTGTGTATGTGTGTGTGTGTGTGTTGGATAAGTGAATGAAAATGTAATTAATAATAAAAAGCATAAAATTCTGAGCAAAGCTCCATAGCTTCAGAATAGCCCTTCTAACTGTATTTGAGTGGCTTCTTTAAACCAGCTGCTCCATACCATGGCATAGTGGGCCTTCCATGTTTAGCCTTCCACCTGTTTCTTTCTACCCCTCTTTCGGCCATTTTCTCTGCCTTGTCCTTTGCCAATGACACTCAGCCGACCTGCTCAGGTATTTTGGTTTCTCACCTTCCCATCCCACTATCTTCCCATGTTTTGACCAACATGGAGTTCCTCCTGACAATCACGGTTGCATTTTAATGGCATATCGTAGTTGTGTGTCTCAGTCCCCAGGGGACACCTCCAGTGTTTCTGAAATAATGCTCCAAAAGGGAGGTATAGTGTGCATGACCAGCTTGTGTTTTGTCCCCTAGAACAGTGGGACGTAATGTCAGTGGGGAGGAGAGGCATTGTTCTGAAAGGCTCCGGGCGGCTCTGTTTCTGACTTGATTTGTTCTAGAAACTTTCCTTCTCCACAGGGGAAGGAGCAGAGGTGCAAAGTGAAGACAGCGTTTGCCACAGGCTCCCTGGGCCTCAGGGTGGGCAAACAGGCTCTATGTTCTTATTCATTGTGCCATTTCACCCTCAGAACAATTCTTTGAGGTAAATGCCATTACTCCCATTTTTAGATACGAGGGAACAGAGGCTTATAGTGAAGCAGATTTGCCCAAAGTCTTAGGCAAGAGCTAAGGTTAAAGCTGCTCTGGGTCCACATCTTCCCATTATGCCATGTTAGGTCCCCCCCCCCCCCCCGCTTATTGCTTTTACCCACCACCCACACGGTGATGCCAGAGAACAGGTGAACAGGAGAGAGAGCACTTGTGAGGCAATAAGATATGTGATCAATCATCAAACATGGACAGCCTAGGAAAGTAGGTCAGAGGAAGGACAGGCTCCACAGCATCTGCTTGAGTTCTGAAGCTACCCACTGACTGGAGAAGATGAATGAGTGGGACCTGGGGTTGCTTGGCTATTTGAATGTTGCTGCCCGGGCTACAGATCACAGTGGCCTGCTGGCCTCCTGTGGTGAGCTCTACTTTGGGACTCTGAGTGACTCTTCCTGCTTGTCCTCATGAATGGAGACACATTATATATAAGGCCTGGGTCACAGACTATGAGGCTACAGATCCTACACCTCATTCTGCTGCAGGCCTCAGTTTCCTCGTTTGTAAATGAGATCAATGACTGGCCTGCCCAATGTGATTACACAGTTGCCTGGCTTTCAGAATGGTTTTATGACAGCATAAAACTTCTGTGTAGTAGTACTGAGAAGCTTTGCTGTTGTTGATTTAAGGTAAAGGAGATAAATTGACTTGTACAAGGTCACACAGCTTATAAGTGGTAGGCCATTTAGGTATTTTGTCTAGGTGATTTCGAAACTGTTTTGTTTTAGAATAGTGTGAAAGGAGGTCTCTTGTTTGGGTGAGCTTTTAGTGTTTTGTAGGCCCTTGAGCAGAAAGAAATATTTGTACATAGTTATTGATAACTAGTGATATGCCATACATCTGCTTATATGAACTAAAGCTGTGGTTATCTGATGTGATGGTCTTACATTTCTAGCCAGAGAGTGAGTGTCTGGAGGCAGGGACACACTACAAGGCAGGCAAGGCAGGTGTCATGAGACGTTAGACACGTAATTACTTACATGTTGAATAAAAAGAGGGCTCTGCTACCTCAGAGATAACCTTTCCCATTCTCAAGAAAAGGTATTCGTTCTCTCTCTCTCTCTCTCTCTCTCTCTCTCTCTCTCTCTCTCTCTGTGTGTGTGTGCGCGCGCGCGCGCGCGCATGTGTCTTTGCATGAGAAACACCACCATCTCATATGACCTAAAAAGGCTCTAGTCAAAAATCTGCTGAAGCAATGGACAGACATGTCCTTTAGACTATGCTTATATTACACAAGCCTGTGATGTCCACTTTCTAGCTTCTGGACTCTTCTTTACAACACATTCAATGAGGATTCTGTCCAATACTCAGTTCCTCACTAGCTAATGAGAGGAATGAATATAGAGAGAGCCAGCACCATAATGCTTGGAATCCTGTGTGTCCTTTCAAGGAGAAATTTCCTTTGCATGGGCCAGACCCAAGGGAACATCCCTGTCCATGATGAAAGTGCTTCGCCATCTCCATCCACCACATCCGGTTTCTCAGGTTAGCAGCTGGCTCACAAAGGAGATAGTAAGCCCAGGGTGTCAGAGGAGTCAACAGACGTTATATGCTGCCAAATGACATCCAAGCCAAATAAGAAATGACACAGGCAAGGTAATGATTTCCACTGGGGCACAGAAGTGGACCTTCCTTTTCTCTGAAGGTGAGGCAGTCCAGTTAACCTCAGAGGAGTACAGAGGTGCTCCCACAGGCTTAGTGGGGATACACTTTGGAAGAGAATAATGTTTATTTATACACGGGGAAAGAAGTGAGCCACTGCCTTGGCTATATCTTCCTGGCCAACTAAGGTACAGTTATAGCTCTGATGTTTAACCGGCTCTGGGACTTGAACAAGGGACATCCACTTTCAGTCTTGGTTTCTCCATCAGTGAGGTGAGCACCGTGATAATACCATAGGCCTCATGGGGCTGCTGAGAGAATGGTCATTCTGGCTAAATTCCTGATATCCTAAAGGACTTGAACCACTACTGTTGCTGCATTTGATTGACACCTAGACTCACTTAATAGTTCTTGTGTGTCATTTCTAGTGTGCTGAGGTAGCTAACCACATGGAGTTAAAACCAAAACCAATGCCCTGATTCAACTCAAGCCTGAACATTCTGGAGGTTCCAACAGCAAGTTCCTCAAGTACTTACTGAACCAGCCAGTCATGCTCCTTGTGAGAATCCTTTTTCATGGCTATGGCGGAAGTTTTGTATGCTGTAGGTGATCGTTATGGTCTCAATAAAGATGAGAAGATTCTCGAAATAATAACCACATTTTGGTCTATGAACCTGCAAGTTTCTCTGGTGGCTTTCCTGTCCTGTGTTTTCTGGGAAAGAGACCATCACATCTACCATGGTCTTCTGTACTTTGAGAATCTAGAGATGGCGTGATGGTGTGAGCAAGTTCATAGTGTGAGCTACTCACAGTGTACCTTGTGAGAGGCAGAGGGGAGGACCTCTGTACTAAGCCAGCACCACTCTTCTGTGACAAGGTCTGGTCGCTTGGGAAAGGCATGAGTTGGACAGGTTTATGTGTTTGTATTGCTCCTTAGCCCCCTACTCCCTCCCCTCCCGTGTGTGTGTGTGTGTGTGTGTGTGTGTGTGTGTGTGTGTGTGCATGTGTGTGTGCATGTGTGTGTGCATCATATATTCCTCATCTCCACGGTCATTGGGGATTGAAAACTCACTTCTAAATGCCTCTGAAGAGCCTGGGAAAGCACCACAACACTTGTGACAGGAATGGAGGACTGAGAGGAGAAACTGACTTTTATAATGGCTCCCAAGGCTGCCATTTGGAATAGGGCAGACAGCTGGTGGCTAGAGGAGCTACTTTCAACATCTTAGAGCAGTGAGGTTAAAAAAAAAAGACACCTGTGACCTTGTTGAAGCCCCTCATTGAGATGAAGGTTGCTTTGAGGCAAGAAATAGCATCAAGATTTTCAGTTGAAATACCCAAATCAGGGAGGTTAACTTACTCAGCAGAGCCACTAGGAAGGAGCCAGGTGCCCTGGTGCTCATATGGATGGAACTGCCATACCTGAGTGTTCCCATTACCGACCTTTCTGGCATGGATTCAGGCAAGTGTGCCCAAGCCCTGCACTGGTCCCATATGAGTGAATGCATATAGCTGATGGTGGGTAAAGAAATTGCTTGGTAACACAAATTCTCTTTGGTTATATGTTACGCTTAGACAAATTACTAGAAACAGCTGCCCTGGAGTACTACCAAGAATGGAATCTTCCTTGTCTCCATAAAGTGAAAATACTTTGGTGATCAGAGCCAAGTTAAGTAAAAGCTGGGTGGAAGGTGGAGCTTAGGTGGATGCCTGGCACAAGATCCAGTAGATCCCAGTCACTGCCATTCTCTTGGGTTTGGCATCTGTGAGGCAGGGCTAACAAGGCCTGCCTCTTCCTACAACTCTACCCCATGAAAGTTCCCTCACTCTGTGGCTGGCTGGTCCAAGTGGCCAGTCACTTAAAACAGCTCAAGTCCGTGTCATGGTGATAAAGACTGCCTAAGTTCATGTCTGTTCTGCAATTAGCATTTGCAATGTTATTTGTGGAGTGTCTCCTGGAGTTCTGGAAGAGCCTGCATACCATTAAATCAAGTCAGCTCATTGTCTGCTGCAGTTACAAGGAGAACTAGAACCCCAATTAATAATAATGTCTTTCCACCAGAGTCGGCTGCTTGCATGGATGTGTTTATCCACAGGGTGGCCTTATGGGGCTCACAGTGTGCAAATACTCACTGTGCCTGTAACAGAAAGTCCAAAAAAGGCTTGGTTTATACATCATGTGTGGTTTACACACACACACATGAACCCTATGTGTCACTAGGGCAATCTTCTGCCCTCTCCTTCCCTCCATCCTGAGGCACACAGAGTGAAGGCCTCTCTGATCTGGCTGTAGTCAAGGGCCTCTTCAAGTCTTTAGCTCTGATACTATACACAGATCTCTGGGCTTTCAAGACTGTCTGGAAGGAGGATCAGGGAAGAGGGCAAGTCCAGAGTGGGAAGTAGAAGGGATTTGGGGAAGGACCCTCGGGGGAGAAAAAGGTTTATTTGGATTACACATCCTGATCTTGGTTCTTCATTGAGGCAGGAACTCAAGGCAGGATCAGAGGCAGAAACAGCACAGGAATGCTAATCACTGGCTTGTTCTCCATGGCTTGTGAGGTCTGCTTTCTTACATAAGCCAGGACCACCTGCCCAGGAATGGAATTCCCCATAGTTGGCTGGGCTCTCCCAAATCTATCATTAAGAAAGTAACCCATAGACAGGTCAATTTGGTGGAGATTTCTCAATTGAGGGCCCCTCTTTTGGGGCAACTGTAGTATGTGTCAAGTTGACAATAGATAGCCAGCACATGGAGGGCCTTACCTGATTGACCCACAAGCTCGGCCCCTTCTAGGACTCTCTCTTAAATTCACTCATCCTCAGAGAAGAATTTATCCAGTTCATGGGGACCTGCTCCGTCCAGGAGGGAGAACTCTGTGAGGTCCTATCTTTTTGCCAGGGTGAAGAGATTTAATTTTAGGTGAAATACCAGCTCCCTTGAAGTTGATCTAAGCCATTTCCATTTTTGAACTTGTTTGTAATAAAGCTTTATTCTGGGTTAATCTGTATGCTTCCTATGTATTATTTATTAATAGATTCTGAACCTCAAAAGGACAAAAAGTATTTTTTACTGGCTACTGCCCAGAGCAACAGACACTGTTCAGTCAGACAATGACATTATTTTGGAAAAAGATATCATTATCTCTATAGTTCTCTTTTCTCTTCAAAACTACTTCTGACTGCCTGACAGGAGGGCATGGGGATTCTCTGAAACCCACAGTAGGTCCTCAGAAGGTTTTGGTGCCCACCCGTCCCCTCCTGTCCGTGACTGTGTAAGTAGTGCACATTGACAGACATTTATTCTAAAGTCTAAACCATTCCTGTCTAACAACAGCCATGACTGTTTCTTTTAGAATTAGCTTAACACATAGTAGGAAGCCTGTCTCATATGCTAGATCTATAGTATCACTGAGAACATTGTGTAAATGAGAAGTGAGACTGTAGGCTGGGTGCAGGAGAAAATGCGGGGATGGCTCAAAGAGATTCTAATGTGGCTATCTGTGACACAAAGCACAGGATAATGAACCTTGAGATATTCCTGGGCTGACCCTTCTGGTCACTCTGGGTTAGCTGGACCACATTTAGGATGAAAAAGAGCAGGAACAGAAAGTCATGAGTTGTGCTATGTGAACTCAGCTTCTCCCCTGCAGCTCCGGGTGCCACACAGCTCTTTCCTAGAACTGGTCTGATCTCCTGCTCCTCACTGCTGGGGGCCTACAGATGTGCCTTCACTCTGTGTGCCTCAGGATGGAGGGAAGGAGAGGGCAGAAGATTGCCCTAGTGACACATAGGGTTCATGTGTGTGTGTGTGTGTGTGTGTGTGTGTGTGTGTGAGAGAGAGAGAGAGAGAGAGAGAGAGAGAGAGAGAGAGAGAGCGCAATACCTGTAGAAGCTAGAGACACCTGATACCCTTGGAGCTGGAGAGTCAGGGAGTTGTGAGCTGCTGAACACAGGAGCTGGAAACTAATTTGGATCTTCCTGGAAGAGCAGCAGATACCCTCACTACGGAGCCATTTTCCCAGTCCCAACTTTTTATTTATGAATTGTCTTTTATGGCAGAAATGGAAATTGGGGTTCAGGAAGCCAGCTTAAATCTGTGTCTGTTGGCTCCTTTGCCCCTCTCCCACCCAAGCTGTGTTAAACTGGGTCCCACTTGGCTCCTCACCTTCCACACTGATTGTCTGGAGTTAGGGATCCACCAACCCCACAATGGGATATCTGTCCCAGAGGACCAGGGAAATGGAAAACTCCATTTCAGCAACTGTCCTTGGTGATTTGTTGTAGATGAGGATTGAAATATGGCTGGTGGTCTTGTCAGAGTCTCTGAGAAAGGAAGACACGTGGAGGAAGCCTCTCCATGTGCTGACTTGCTCCTTCCACTTTGCTGTTAAGAGGAAGGTGCCATTGTCTCCTTTTCTTCAACCTTGATGGAAGTTGAGGAATGGTTTCTCTGAAGGACTTCTAGATGAGGAGATGTCCAACTTAGTCCGGCATCTCTTTTCTGAAGAGAAAGAGGCCTATGATGTAAGGCAGAGAGTGCACAGCACAGTTTCAATATACAGTGATCCCGTACCCCACAAATGCAAAGGAGCAATGTTGTGGGTGCACAGAGCTTGAACATCCTTCCTGGCTGACATGCTTTGTGACCTTGGATAAGTCAGCTTTCCTTTCTGTTTGCCATCTGCAGAATGTGCAGGAGAGTCCTGGATACAGACTGATCTTACTGAGGCACTGGAAGGCCTGGGAGCCAGGTCTCAGCATGCTGTTGTAGGAATAGAACCTACTGTGAGAAGAATCGTCTCCCAGAGAAGGAAGAGCTTCCTCCCTGAGTCCTGTCATACCAGGGTAGATGACTAGTGGCTCTCACTCTTGGGTCTCAGCATCATGTTCCTACCCATTTACACCTGCAGGAGGATGACCGCTCAGGGATGTCAGGTTGTTGGGAGTACAGATGGTCTCTGGCAGAGTGAAAGGGAAATGCCAATCAAGAGGTCAGCCTCCTTGCTTAGACCTCTGAGCAGATGGGCCTAAGGCAGCCTGGAAAGATACTTTCTTGTTACTGTGTGACAAGTAAGGTGGCCTTCAGAGGACCAGATGGTCACTCGTGTCACACTTATTCTTTCTTTCTTTCTTTGTTTCTTTCTTTGTTTCTTTCTTTTTCATATTTTATTTACATTTCAAATGTTTCCCCTTTTCCAGATCTCCCCTTTGGAACCTCCCCATTCCCTCCACCCTCCCCCTGCCACTATGGGGATATTCTCCAACTCTCCAACCCACCCACTCTCGTCTTCCCTCCTTGTCATTCTCCTATACTAGGGGATCTAACACCCTCAGGCCCAAGGGCCTCTCCTCCCCCTGATGGATAACAAGACCCTCCTCTGCCACATTTGTGGCCAGCACCATGGGTCCCTCCATGTGTATTCTTTGGTTGGTGGCTCAGTCTCCAGGAGTATGGGGGGTTCAGGCCAGTTGCCACTGTTGCTACCTCCCTGGGGCTGCAGACTCCCTCAGCTCCTTCAGTCCTTTCTCCAAGTCCTCCATCTGGGACCTCCCACTCAGCCCTACTGTTGCTGCGAAATGACTCTTGGGTATTTCAAACTTTTGGGCTAATAACCACTTAACAGTGAGTACATACCATGTTCATTCTTTTGTGACTGCGTTACCTCGCTCAGGATGATATTTTCAAGATCCATCCATTTGTCTGTGAATTTCATGAAGTCATTGTTTTTTAATAGCTGAGTATTATTCCATTGTGTAAATGTACCACATTTTCTGTATCCATTCCTCTGTGGAGGGACATCTGGGTTGTTTCCAGCTTCTGGCTATTATAAATATGGCTGCTATGAACAGAGTGGAACATGTGTCTTTATTACATGTTGGAGCATCTTCTGGGTATATGCCCAGGAGTGGAATAGCTGGATCCTCAGGTAGTATTATGTTCATTTTTCTGAGGGTCCGCCAAACTGATTTCCAGAGAGGTTGTATCAACTTGCATTCCCACCAGCAATGGGGGAGTGTTCCTCTTTCTCCACATCCTTGCCAACATCTGCTGTCACCTGAGTTTTTGATCTTAGCCATTCTGACTGGGGTGAGGTATCTTGGTGTGACTCTAACCAAGCAAGTGAAAGATCTGTATGACAAGAACTTCAAGTCTCTGAAGAAAGAAATCGAAGAAGACCTCAGAAGATGGAAAGATCTCCCATGCTCATGGATCGGCAGGATTAATATAGTTAAAATGGCCATCCTGCCAAAAACAATATACAGATTTAATGCTATCCCCATCAAAATCCCAACTCAATTCTTCATAGACCTAGAAAGAGCAATTCTCAAATTCATATGGAATAACAAAAAACCCAGGATAGCAAAAACTATCCTCAACAATAAAAGGTCTTCTGGAGGAATCAGCCTCCCTGACCTCAAGCTGTACTACAGAGCAGTAGTGATAAAAACTGCATGGTATTGGTACAGTGACAGGCAGGTAGATCAATGGAATAGAATCGAAGACCCAGAAATGAACCCACACACTTATGGTCACCTGATGTTTGACAAAGGAGCTAAAAACCATACAGTGGAAAAAAGACAGCCTCTTCAACAAATGGTGCTGGTTCAGCTGGTGGTCTACATGTAGAAGATTGTGAATTGATCCATTCCTATCTCCCTGAACAAAGCTCAAGTCCAAGTGGATCAAGGACCTTCACATAAAACCAGATACACTGAATCTAATAGAAGAGAAAGTGGGGAAGAGTCTCGAACACTTGAGCACAGGGGAAATGTTCTTGAACAGAACACCAATAGCTTGTGCTCTAAGATCAAGAATCAACAAATGGGACCTCATGAAATTACAAAGCTTCTGTAAGGCAAAGGACACTGTAAATAGGGCAAAACGGCAACCTACAGATTGGGAAAAGATCTTTACCAATCCTACATCCAATATAGGGCTAATATCCTATGTATACAAAGAATTCAAGAAGCTAGATTCCAGAGATCCAAATAACCCTATCAAAAAATGGGGAGGAGAGCTAAACAGAGAATTCTCAACTGAGGAAACTCGAATGGCCGAGAAACACCTAAAGAAATGTTCGACATCCTTAGTCATCAGGGAAATGCAAATCAAAACAAGCCTGAGATGTCACATGTGTTCTTGAAGGGAGATGGCTATTTAGGATAAGCCAGGAACACTAGGGCTGTGAGAGTCAACAGAATCAGCCCAGCCACTCACCTGACGCTCACACCCATTCTTTCTTGTCACTTGCACGTGGATCATGGGTGTGCAGAACTCTTGACCTAGCCTACATTAGGGTTAAGCCAGGGAATTTCCAACAGCCTCTATTGTTCTTCTCTGTACACTTGAGAACCAGTCACCTCTCCATCAAAGCAGAGGGTGACAAGTCAGTCTGAGCTTGCTGGTACTGTAAGAATGAACTACACAGAACTGCCAGCCAAGCCCATCCTCCGACATCTTGGTTGCTGGAAAAGAGCTGTTTCCACTCCTGCCTTATATACCAGACTGACCTCAAGCCTGTGTAGGGTGGCCTTTAACCTTTGGTCCTGCTGCCTCTACCTTCTGAGTGCTGGGATTTTAGGCATGTACCACCAACCTTGGTTTAAACCCAGAGTATCATACATGGGAAACAGTCAGTGCAGGAACTAAGCTACATCTCTGGCCTGTACTTTCCCTATTCTGATGAGGAGGAGACAAATGGTGTAAACTGGCTGAATTAAATGTCTGCTGAATTTTTATCACTTGGCGGGTTTCATGCCCCAGCTACTGCACGGGCTTGTCGAGTTGGTGAGAGGCTCCAGGTAACCAGGTAGAAGTGAGGAGAAGATATGCCGGAGCAAGGGCTGAGTGGCGACTTTGGAGTATCTAAGGAAGCTAGAGTGAATGCAGCAGCTCTGGGCCTTTTGCTCCCAGGACTCCTTTTTGCTTTCAGCAATGGCTGAAGACTCCGTGGTGTTTCTATACATATGTGTGTTTCATTGTTCCATTAGCTAAAATTTAACTTACTAAAAATAGTGAAGTCAGTAGAGATAAAAATAAACAATGTGTTCAATTAAAAATAACTGTTTTCTGAAGAAAAAAAAGCAAATACAATTTAGTGAGAAGGACTCTACTTTACCCTTTTGTTTCTCTAGAGTCTTGCTTGATGCCAACAGTTGGATTCTTCTACTTACCGTCACTCAGTGTACTATGGTGTCACATCAGGTAGCCTCTGTGAAGGGACATTTGTGAGGACATTGGAGTAAAAGGCTAAGAGCACCTTAGAATCACCAGGAATCCTCACAGAAGAGCTGCAGGGGTCTCTGGGGCCCTCAGATTCCTTGAATAAACTTTGAAGAACCACTGAGCTGAACCCTTCTGATGTGTGTTTAGTATAATGCTTTGGCTGCTGTAATCACTGAATAAGAAATTATTGTAAATGTCACTGTGAACTAGTAGTCATAACGTTACGGGGGAGTTTCTTACACATCAGTGGGGCCAATTTCTGCAAGGATTCCCATATAATCCATGCAGCAGCAAAGCCTTCTGTAGAGGGGTCTTCTACCTTCTCTTGTGGCCTGCGGGAGCCCTGAAAATCTTTTCATGTGTATCAGTCTGCAGCACTGCCATAGGCCTTGTACCTGTGCACTGATATGCAAATTATGTTAATTAGATGTCACCTTCCTTCCTAGGAGTCGAAGGACTTGCCTCACCTTGCCATCATCTTGTCTCCTTGGTGTCTTTGAGAGGCAGAGATGGTGTGGTCATTCGATAAATCAGTGTTGGGGGAAGGGAGGAGGCTTCACACTTAGATCTAAACTTTACCTGAGTTTCTTGTCTCTGATCAGTGGCAGGGGGTAGCTGGAGTAGTAGTTTTGGTTTGACAGAGGTTTGTCCAGGAGCATTGTGGGGAGCTGCTAGGCTCAGGAGAGGCCATGATAGGAACCCAGGATATTGTCTACCCACTTGGAGATCTGAAAGTCATATGACAATCAGCTGGAGCTCCCAGGCATCTTCCCCCTCTGCCTTTTGTGGAGTTCAGAAGCCATAATGCAGGCACTAGGCTGAATGCTGCAGCAAGCTGCTGCGCTGGCATGCAGTTTGGAAGCTTCTCCCTTAGCCCTCTATTAAACACCTGGTTTGTTTCGAGCCACCGCCTGTTTCCTCCATCACCTCAAGGGGGAAAACGAAAATAAAAGAACCTGGTCCAGTGGGAGCAATGGCTCCGCCTGTCGGTGTGGTAAAAGGGTCTCTCTCCTTTTTAGCAGTCATTGATCTGTGGTCATAGGTGGATGATAGGGGACTGAGAGTCAGCCTAGGAACCTGACAGGCCAGTAGCTATAGTCTAGCAGACTAGTATCTGTGTCTGGTAGGGTCAGTCAGTCAGAATCTGAGGAAGCTTGGTGGCATCTAAAAGCTAGCATGCTGCTTCAGAAGTTTGAGATAGGTTTATAGAACATTGGACAAATACTGGGTCCAAAAGTTAGCGATAATGAGGAACACTGTCAATCAAGCAGAACAGAAGAGAGGCTTCGGTTCCGGAAGCTGACTCCTGGCCTCACTAAACAAAGCGATTTGCCTCTTAGACCATGTGTGTGGGCATTTTGCTTGCATGTATGTATGTGCACCACATGTGTGCCTGGTGCCTGTGGAAATCAGAAGATGGTATCAGATCCCCTGAAACTGGAGTCATGGATATCTGTGAGTCATGCTATAGGTACTAGGAAGCAAATTCAGGTCTTCTGCAGGAGCAACAAGTGTTCTTAACTGCTGAGCCAACTCTCCAGCCCCCATCCTGTCTTTTTAACCATTCTTGATGCTCCTATAGGTAGTGAGAGCTACTGTTCACTCAACAAGTATTTGACAAGTGGCTTTGATGTGCCAACATTATTGTATGTGTGTCATAGATATATCAGTGAACAAATCTAACAAAAAAAATTTGCCCACTGGGAACTTGTGCTTTTCTGGGAGAAAGTAAAGGGAGAGGGGAGAAAAGATAGATAACATTAGGTGCAGAGGGAGAAGTAAATGGGATGAAGGCTGTAGATGGTTCAGGATGAGGCCACAGCTTCAAATGGGAGATGCGGAGAAAGTCCAATAGAGCAGATGATATTGGATCAAAGACAGGCTCGGGGAGATTCAATAAGTTCTGGACATGTCCGGAAAGGACATTCAAGGGCTGAGGGAACAGCAGGTGCCAAGAGAATGTGGGGAACAGGGAGGAGGCAGGTGTGGCCAGAGTCCTTTGAGATGAAATGAGGACAATGAGCAATAGAGGGGAAAAAACCACTCGAGGCCTCATAAGCCAGTCATTGGGCTGCATGTGGCTCTTACTCTGGTGAAAGCTCTGGTGCAGAGCTCATGGTGCTTTGAACAAAGGGGGTTCATGGCATAGGTATGTCTTAAAGAATAGTAAGCTCCTGATGCTGGTAGGATCAAAGATCTAGGGGGCTGGTCCAGGTGTGGCGACACATGCCTTTAGCCCCAAAGCTCTGGGGGCACAGGCAGAAGAATCTCTAGGAGGTTTTTGGTTTTGTTTCCTTGAGACAGGGTTTTACTATGTAGCCCTGCTGGCCTGGAACTTACTGTGTAGACCAGACTGGCCTCAAACTCCCAACTAACAAGGACCACAGCATTCTACCAGACCCTCTCTTCTTTCTGCACAGTGAGATGGTATAACTTGCTCAGCCAGAAGCTTCAAGATGTAGGGGAAGTCATGGGGCCCTTTCCACTGTTTCAGACTGAGAGCCCTGGCTTAGGAGTGCCTGCATACTCATATTTCCTCTGAGTTCACCCTGGATCTCCTCCACATGAACTCTCTGCTTCTAGAACAAGGTTGGAGGGAATGGCAGGCCTGGGGCCACCTAGCCCCTTTGATAGTTTACCACCTGGTGTATGAACACGGTTCTTTCAACAGTATTTCCTCAAGAAGTATCTTCTGCTGCACTGTTCCTTGTGCTCTCAGTGTGGGTGGTTAGCTCTGTGCCAAGCCTGACTTTGTCCTCTTTCACACCCACTTCACCGGGCTCTGAGTTGCTTCCTCTGGCATGCCTAACCCTATGCCAATCCATTGTTTACAAATCCTTCTATTTTGCAAGTAGTCTGAGCTGCTCTCTCTAGACTGTGTCTTCAGCTTCTGGATTTCTCCTTAAAAGTTGGCCCTTGGGTGCTTTCCTGTGGAGCTGAGGTCATTTTTGCCTGCAAGTGACCTGGAGAATTAGGCAACAACAGCAGGGAATTCCAGGCCGGTGAGGCTGGAGATTGCTATCTCTACTGGCATGAGGCCTTGTTCCCTGGGATGAAGGCAGGGCCATACTGACCTGCACAGACCATAGGAGGGGACTGCTAATGACCACTGCTGTCTGTCTCTCTTTGTGAAGAGCTCTACTCTCGGCTCATAACCAACAGCTTTTGATTACAGAGCTGGAAGCCAGCAATCTGGAGCACTTGGCCCATTCCTGTTTCAGGCAAAAAGCTCAGGTCCGGGTATCTCTGAATCCATAAGTTCTTGGAGCATCCTTCCCCATGTCTACATCTTGTTCTCCCTGTTTACCCCTCACTAGATGGTGGGAGAGGTAGAATGTTAGTAAGGACTATAGAGTCCTGTACCCTGCCTTCGTCTCCTCTCACACCCATCCCTTCCTCTCAGGTAATCAAGCCTCATCCATTCTGTGGTAGCTGGGCAGCAGGTTCCCTTGGGGACTCCTTTGCAGCTAGTGCAGCAGCTTCGGTGGAGTCTTGTCTCCTCCAGAGATGCCATGGTGCAGCCTAGGGGCAGTGGATTGAACCCAGAAGTGAGGAGGGAGGCCTGGGCTCTGCAGACCTTGCCTTTTGTTTTGTTTTGTTTTGTTTTGTTTTTCTGAGCTACCCATGGTTCCCCTCACTACCACCACTACCCAATCCCTATCTGCTCCCCAAGGGAAGAAGTGGGTGGGCTTGGTCATGATGTGCTTCTCGGAGGCCTTCTGGTTCCCTGTGAACTTCTAAAAGACCCTGTACGGTTTCTCTTGGTGTCTGCACTCTCTCTGTACCCTGCTCTGTGCAGTGATGGCATCAGAACTCCCATACTACATCTGGTAGTGTGAGGAGTTAAATGCCTCATCCCTGGCCTTTGTGGACAGAATAGCAGTTTTCCTGATCTGCTACCAAAGAGCTCGAGAGCACAGGCTGCTGTGAAGAATGGGCAGAAAGGCAAGCACAATGGGCATGCTATCAGAGGCCCAGAGCCTCATTTCCCCAGGGCAGCCTCACTTTCCCTTTTCTCTCTCTTCAGAATGAGCCTCTTAGGCATGCTTTTTGGAGATGGCATTGGGCTGCTCATTGCGTGAGCATATGGCCTCATTATCCTGTACAAAACCTGGGTTGGAGCATTAGCAACTGGCAGAGGTCCAGAGTCATTAAACTAGGTTATTGATCCAGGGGCCCAGGGGTCTTGGGTACACTCCAACCTTTGACATCTGCTCTTACCCCACCGTCCGTCTCCGCTGTTCCGCCTGGACTCCAGGCACACTTGCTAGATGGAGTTTGGTGTTTGAGGGCAGTGTTTGCCAGAGTTGGATGTGATTTTTATGTCCCTTCCCCCTTTATGGAAAACATATTGGGGTCAGACAGAAGCAGGAGCTATCATGGTCTTGTGGTGAAAATAGACTTGGCTCTGTTGTACTGAGTGAGAAACCTTGGGCCTGGCTTTCTATGAGGCAGAAAGATAAAAACAAGATCCTCCCACTTCAGTGAGCATCATAAACACCCAGTAAGACAATGTGAAGCTCTTAGGAAAACTTGGAGTTAATGTATTAAGACCTGAGGTGAGCCGGGCAGTGGTGGTGCATGCCTTTAATCCCAGCACTTGGGAGGCAGAAACAGGCGGATTTCTGAGTTTGAGGCCAGCCTGGTCTACAGAGTGAGTTCCAGGACAGCCAGGGCTACACAGAGAAACCCTGCCTCGAAAAACCTAAATAAATAAATAAATAAATAAATAAATAAATAAATACCTGAGGTGGAGGCTGTGGAAGGGCAAGGGGTTCAGGTTGGGAAGGTCTGGACCTGGATCCCTTCTTCCCTGCAGGCTGTGCCACCTCAGCTATGTGCTTCTCGTTCTTAGCCTTTCTTTGCTCATTTGTGTGCTGAGGGATAAAAACTATTGGGGACAGTTACTAAGAACCAGTAATGACAAGAACATCTATGAGTTTTGAATTCTTATTAGGGTCTGTGGGCTGAGTTCTTTTCCTTCTTGAAGCCTCTGGGGAATGAAGGAGAATCTTCAGTACTGTGTGGCATCGTAGGGTTTATTTTCTTCTGCTTTGTATGGTATCTCCCTGATGTCTCCATGGGGGACTTCCAGTGGGCATGGTCTCTTGCCATGCTCTGAAGCCCAGCCTGTCCCCTGGCTTTCTGTGGGTACTCTCAAGGAATTATGGTAGAAGTGGCCTGTGGGTTTGACTGACTTTCTTCCCATCTGTTCACTCCCACAGCAAGCACATTAGGTACAGGTTGCATGTAGCCAAACCAAGTGTTTGGGCTTCCGATCTGGGGTTTTGAATACTTGCATAGGCACAGTAAGGTATTGTGTGTGTGTGTGGGGGGGGGGATACACACACATTTAAACCACAGAGCTGAAGAAACTTGCAGCAGTTTTAGTGTACCTGCAAGAGTATCTGTGACCAGCACAGAGTTCAGGAATGGAACGTTTTCTTGTGCCCTTATGCTGGTTCTCAAAATCATTTCAGCTTTTGGGACATCTCAGTTTGTATTAGGGATGCTCAACCTATAGATCTGATACACAGCCCACATACAGCATTACAATGCCCATTGTACAGATGTGAAACTGAGGCTTAGTCTGGGAGGGAAGGAACCAGAAGGAATGCTCAGCTCTGGTCTAGGCTTGGGGCTATGTCCAGGGGAAGGAACTGAACTATAAAGGGGGAAACCCATTGTTCTGGAACTCTTTTGTCCAGGATTTGTAGAGAATGCTTGGAGCCTGTTCTGTCCACTTCCCTCTCTCATTCCTTCCCCTCCCACTGAGGAGGAGAAATAGGAGAAGGAACAGGGGAAGAAGAAGTTGGAGAATGTCTCCAACTGTGGGATTCTTACAGTGTAGCTTGTCTAAGAGCACTGCCTCCTTTGTGACCAGGAGGAAATATCATTCTATGTCTGCCCTGCTTCTCTGACAGACCATTCCTTTGGTCTCAGATCACTCAGACACTGTTCAGGATTGATTGCGTACAAAGTGAAGAGAGGATTTTTAAAAGAGAGGGTTTTTAAAATGTGCCCCTCCCACATCGTCATTGATGGGTAAGTGGAAGCAGGATTTTAGGATCTTTGGTTCTCTACTATAGTAACTGTATCGGCCTCCAGTATTTGAACAGCCTATGTGTTTTCTAAGGACCAGTTTGTTTTCCTCTGTTACTGAACCTTGACATGCTCCAAAATTTTTCAGTCAGATGGTTTCTGGAGAGGGAGACGCTGGGAAGGGGTTGACTTGCTTCCCCTGAAGAGTCAGCTTCCAAGGATATGCCTGGAGTGAACAGAGGCAGAGCCAAAGGCAGGCTGAGAATCCTGGGGTTCTGGCAAGGTCCATACTCCCAGGAGCAAAGCACAGAGCTCTTGATTGATGCTGATCCTCTCATAGGTGGCTCCAGCACCCTTGGTTCCAGAGGATGTGTGGAATCCTATCCTAGGCTTTGAGTGGCTGCATAGAAGATGCCCCTGGGTAGTCTGGAGATTGTAGGAGACTTTGTGTTTAAGGGGGGGATTATCAAGGGCTCCAAGAAGAGAACACTCATGGAGTCTGTTGTCTTGGGAGGGTTCCTCCATGGCCTCTCTTCCTGTGAGTGTCCTGGGTAGTGGGCCAGTAGAGTTGTGGGCAGCTAGGAAAGGCTGCAGTGAGGACTTCCCGGGGCTGGAGGTTGCTAGGCAGTGAGGAGGTTTCCCAGGGAGACCGTGGATAGAAACACCATCTGTTAAAGATGATTTAGTTCCGGAAGAGGCAAGGGAAAGAACGGAATGGTCCTTGCTGTCCCACTCAATCTTACACTGCACATTCGTGATGAGCATTCTGGCCAAACTTCGGCTAGGCAGATCTGAGGATCTTGTAAATGGTTTAGGTGTTCCAGGACTTGGCCTTCTCTTGGCTGTCCTGGTGGCATGTGCCAAAAGCTCCTGTGTTAAGCAAGGGTGATACACATATGATTAAATCCTTAGGCTTTATCAAAACACTAACAGTTTCAAAATGCTTCCACCTCTATGCAGGAAAGGGTGAACAATGAGAAAAATGACTTTAATATGAGAAACACATTCTGTGGAGGGTAGAGGGGATGCTAATCCAAAATCAGGGAGGGAACAGTGGGGACCATGGTATCATTTACAGACTGGCTGCAAGAAATCATCTAGACTAGCCCTGTTCCATGCTACCATCCACATGGGAGCCTCGGGAGTCAGATGGGCTGCTAGTGGCTGTGCCAGTGAAGTTCCTCGCTTTGGCTGAGGGGAGCACAGTTCTGAGTGCCTGGTTTCTGGATTTGGAAGCATATTCAGCCCTCTGGGACAGAGGATGCTGTGCAGACATTTTGAGATGTGGTGTCTTTTTAGGATGGGGTCAGTCACCAAATACTTCCCTACATTGACTCCTAGCTAAACATCATGCTGAGCATCTAACGTCCTGTTGGTATCACAATAAGCATCATCCATACAGCTGAGAAATCAAAGGGCATCTTTGCAAAGTAAAGAAAGCAATGAAGGCAGGAGGTACCACTTTGCTAGGTGGCATGGACATCATTACCAAGGTCCAAAGGCACAAGGACAGATGATGATTCCAATATTTTGAGGGAAGGAGGGACCATAAAGTGAAAACTTTGTTGTTCAGAACTTAACACCAAATTAGAGTATGTCATATGCAGTATAGCTTTTCATTGCTCAAACTCAGAACCCAGAATATCAGGGGACCACACCGATGTGGACTGACCACAGGCCAAGGAGGGGAAAAGTGTATGCTAGGCTGGCCAGAGATTGTGTGTTAATTTAATTTAAACCCCTCTAGAAAGTGCATTGTGAGATGGAGTGCTCTCTACTTTCAAAGTATTCTGACTTCAGGCCTTGCATGCATACTTACCAAACATAATGAGCAAATTGGGCCCCAGAAAAGACCCCATAGCATTACTTCTCTGAGGCAGTAGCATTCTGAGGGCAAAGACAGAGCCACTTACTACTACCAGTTATTGTGAGTGACCTTACCAACCCTCCTCATCAGCTTCTGTGGTGGTCAGAGATTCACAGATCTCAGGGCCCAGGAGCTCTTTGACCTCCTTGAAAGCCCTCAGGCTGGCTTATTGGCAAAGCTGGCAGTCTCGTCACATGACCTGAGTCTCTGGTGAGAGAATAGGAGAGGGCGTGAGGAAATGAGGGAGGAACACTCAAAGCTGATGAAGGGCTCTATACAGGAAGTCATAGTCCTGAAGGACCCATGGCTGAGGACCATGGGAGCAAGGGCAACAGGCACATTACTGGACTTTTCCTTGGGCTAAGGAGAGCCATGGACCTGCAGGATCATGCAGGGTTCCTCATCTCTTAAGGCCTTTCATCCTAGTGCCATGGTGTCTCGTGTTGTCACTTCAGATCTGCAGGTGTTCTCCCTGTGAAGTCCCAGTCCACTCAAGAAGAGCAGATGACATCATTAGCATGCTTGAGAGACTGACATTGTCAGCGGGTGAGGGATGCTATCAGAGAGAACCAGAGTGTTGGCTTGGTGGCTTGTAGCTCACTCTTCAGGCTCTGGGCCCCCTGTTCAGGACAGACACTGTATTTTTGTACATCCCTTCCTCTTCCATCAGGACAAGAAGAGGAAAAACCCAGAGTAGGCTTTGTCTCTCAGGAGGTAGGCTCTCCTGCCATGGCAGCTTCCAGGGCCAGCAGTGGGATGTTGTGGTTTTCCTCCAGGTTTCCTCATCTTTTACACTAGATGGAAAAAAATAGCTGTAGGCTTAGTCACAAGGCATGGTGCTGGGACATGTGTTTACCATGTTGTTCTCAACAGATCCTGTCAGGGGAAGGACACTCCTTAGGAAGGAAAACTCCTAAGAGAAGTGCCAGGCCCGGCGCAGCCATAGCTGAGTGTAATTTATTCAACCTCTAAGACCTTTGATTTCTCAACCTACGGGTAGGGAGAGGAGGCAGGGAGAGGAGGCGTATCTACAGGAGGGAACAGGTAGAGAGTTAAGTGATCTTCAGTGGCAGGTACTGAGGACCTATGCTTCTTGAATAGATGTGTTGGGGGAGCATCCTCACAGGACTCTGAAGAGGTGGGATGCTGGTGAGGCCACCAAGGCAGCAAACATCCTCCAGGATCAAGTTGCTCCCTACACATCTTTCTTCTTCCTGGCAGTGGGTCATCATTCTGTAGACCCTAAGCTGCACACCCAGCCCTCCACCTGATGACCTTCTGAGGGTCCACAGCATCTGTTGAGAAGTCAGGAAAATGTCTGAGAAGTTTCAACAAGAACAACCCAGGATGTGTCATCTGTTGTTCACTTGGAAGTATCTGTCTGTCAATGTTCCTAAGCTGCACCGTTTCTTTGGGTAACAGAAGGAAGACTGAGTTGGATACGTGGAAGCTTCTCTTCTAGCCATTGAAAGAAATCCAAGGATGCTCTTGATACTCCGGGCTTGCTCCTAAGCAGCCACTGGGCTGGAGTGTGAAGGATCTGGAAGTTGGTGGCCTCTCAGGTTAGCTTTGCAAGGGCAACAATAGCTATGATGTCTAACAAGAAATCCTACCAGCTACAGATCTGTATGTGTGTTATTCTAATGCTCCTGGTGACTATCTACCATTGACATTTGCCTATCTTCTCTTTGATAGGGGAAACAGGTTTATAGAACTCTGGGATCTTGCCCAAGGCCACCTGACTAGGAGCCCATAGGACTCTCCGATACACTATTGTAAACTATGAAGTCAGGTTCTTTGCAGAGTGAGTGACAGTGGCCATGCTTAAAAGAACCCCAGGAAATGGGGGTGGGAAGAATTGGCAGGCACAGTGGCCCCTAGCTGATATGAGGTACCCTCTCTGGCCAAAGATTTGGGTATGGAAAGAACATCCTTGTCAGTAGACTGACCCACAGACCAGTGTGCTGCCGTGCTTGGCTGGCACAGTCTGCAGTCTTCCTCCAGTGTTCATGGCCTCTTGATGGAGTGACGAGTGTGATTCAGCGCTGGCACCAGTGGCAGCAGAGACGAAGTGAAATGGGAGAAAGGATTGTAATTATCTCTTAACACATCTCCACATTTCTCTGCTGTCAGGGCGGTTTTGTTTTCTGATTTATTTTGATCTGCTTAGAAATTAGTTGCTGCAATGCACTGAGTATGTAATCCATGTCCTGTGAGCTCGCAGCCATCGGCTCAACAGAAGGCCAGCAACACATGGCTTTTCTTGCCTTTCCTTAGTTTCTGGAAGGCTCTGTGTGTCCGTTGACTGGCTGTCTGCCATGACCCCTCGTCATGCCTAATGGTCTCAATCCAGCTTTCTGAAGAGCTCACTCCCATGGTGAACATACAACCTGAACTGTGTTGCTCTGCTTCTATCTTCACATTCCCTCTCCATTCCCCCCCTTCACATTCTCAGCCCTCTCCATCCCCCCCCTTTCTCTGCCTCTGCAGACACTCTTCTTGCCATCCTCCCCACAGGCAGCTCCCCAACTCTGTTCTAGCTTGCAGCCTGACATGCTAAGTTTTCCTGGGGAGTTGAGAGTGAACATCTTGTCATCCCAGATGGGCACCTGCAACAGGCAAAGTCTGAGTCCACCACGTCTAGCTCGGTGAGAAGAGTGAACCTATGGGGATTTCTTATAAATCACAGGTGAGGGGTTAGCACTGGTGACCCCCAAATAGTGCATCACTGCAGAGTCCTAGCCCATCGAGATGAAGATCTCATGGAAGTTGAGTTATAGCATCCTGCTTTCAATTAACCTTCAACCTCCAAATAACACTAGCATCTCTCCAGATCACTTGCAGCTGCTTGAGTGGCTAAAGGCTAGAATTTCAAGTGCGGGTCTGGAGACTTTTCCATCTTCCATCTACTAGGGAGTGTCAGTATCTCCCACTATTACTATAGACCTGGATATAATTGTATTTTTCTCTTCTAGTTGCCATGGCTACTAGGACAAAATCCAAGATGGCATCTTATTATGCCCGGAGGAAAAAGTACCACACAGCACAGCCCCACATAGCCCTGGTTCTGTCTGTATTTATGAGAAGCCTGATTCCATGGAGCAGCATGGGGCTGACTCTGACAGCCTCAGCACTGCCATATCCTGGGATTACTCTGTGAGAAGGTGGCAGTCTCAGGCTATTGCTTTTCTCATGATCAGACCAAGATGACGACAAAACCCACTTGCTGCAGGGAATTCTCATTGTAAAGAAGGGAGCTGACCCTGCAGGTGCAGGGGCCCCATGTTTCCAGAGATGGACATTTATCACAGACCTTCCCTCGAGGGGTCCCCACAATGGATGCTCAGCAAAGTGGAATTTTAGGAGCCAGAGGAAGGTGCAGATGGCTACATTCCCAGAGTGGAAACTCAGGCCTGAAGGAGGAGGCAGGGTGGTAGTCAGGACTCACAGTTGGGCAACCTCTCTGGGAAGGATCCCAGATCTCTGCTGCTGCAAAAAGGAACGGAAGCTGCTTCTATGCCTTAAAGACAGTGAGTGGGTGCTGGGGCTGAAGGTCTGCCCCTTCTCTGAGATTCCCAGTTTTGGTTTGTTTTTTTTTAAATAAGTTTTAAGGAAGCTCACAAACTAGCAAATATTTTATTACCAAAGATTTCCTTTGAACCATGACTTTTCCTGCCTATTTGTTCCAGCTACTGAGGCCACCGATATAGCAAATAAATGATGCCACCCAAGTCTAGCTTGGTGAGCTAGTGGGTTGTCACTTACAGAGGCATGGGTAGCTTGATGGCAAACTGCACTACTGAGTAGTTTCAAGCAACATTGATGAAGAGAACCATTCCAGCAATCATTCACCTCTAATAACCTCAGGTGAGGATGGGAGGGGCCTCCTGAGGATCTTGTAGCCTGTGAACCTCTTCCTCATGGAGTGCCAATGGGCCGTGTCTACTGGATATCTCATTCTCCTAGAAGATAGCAATGACCAAGTCCAATCCAGAGGAAATACAGTATGCATTTCTTCTGGTAAGACCTTCAGCAGTGCAGTAAATGCCCTGGATCAATTGCATGGGGAAAAGATGGTTACCCAGATCTCACCTGCCGTACTTCTCCTATTACCTGGGTGAAGAGCAGGAAATAGCAGCTCCAGGTCCAAATGGGGGTGCAGGTGGATGAGCAGACAGCCATCGAGTAGTTGCATCAACACTGGCAGTCCTAGCCCAGCTGTGGTCCTAAGGGAAGTAGGGAGGGATCTTTAACACACATACGAAGTATCAGATGACATATTGGTGGAGGGACAGTGCCATTATAGTGTTAGTGTCTACCACTTAATGGGGGCCACATGAAGGAATTACACACTTTCTTGGTCTGTCTCATCCAATAAATTCTGGATACAGTTTCCTTGATATGATTTTAATATACTCACGTACATTTAAATCCTTCCAGTAAACGTATAGGGCAGCATTCCTTTCTATGCCCAGGAATAAGTAATTTATCAGTCTCTGCCATTTAGGTGGTGCTAGACAAACGGTGATGTTCACTTGTCCACCCTAGTATGCCGTTATCCTCCACCCTAGAATCTCTAAGGGCAAGGAACTATCTGAATAAACATTTCTGATATGGAGTAACTTACCCTAGAACGTAGCCTGACCTCAGTAGGCCACCAGCAGCCTGGGCAGCTCTGTCTGTGCAGCAACTTTAGGGGGCGATCACTCTCAGTTTTCTCCTGTCACCCAGTAAGGAGAGCCATGCCTGTGCAGGGGCTGATGGAGAACATGACTGCTCTCTGTACACAGCAAATCAGCCAGCTGTGTCCTGAGCTTGCTGCTACCCTGTCCCGCCTATCTTGAAGGAACAAAGACACTGACTATCAGGCTTTAGCAAGTCTCAGTGGATTTTGATTTTCTTCATCTTGGTCGTCTGCTTTGAGACCCTACCTCATGCTAATGGATTTGAGTGTATTCAGGTCACAGGATATGTAAGTGTGGCAGTAGCCTTGGGATGGGCCTAACAGCTTGAGATGCCACTGAGGGTCTTCATCTCTTTTTGCCTACTTATCCTTAACCCTGTTGGCTTTCTGTACTCAGGCCTCCTTTCTGTTGTTTCCAGGAGGTGAATATAGGTCCAGCATCATAACCTCTTTCAAGGCAGGAATAACAAAGAAAGTATTGGTGTCAGTAATACTCTGCCTTCTGTTTTCCCAGAAGCCCTGATAAGATGATATCACCTGAACTTGAGTGTGCCCCAAGATCCCTTGGGAGAATCTTGTTAAAATACGGGTTTAGATTCAGCAGATCTATAAGGGAGCCTGGAGCTCTGCATTTTGACTGAGTGCGGAGAGCCAGACGGGGCTGCTGGAAGCTGGATCCTTTCAGGCAGCAGGGCACCAAGCTTGCCTTGCATCTTGTGGCCAGAAGTCACTCACAGAGTAACAAGCAGCAGCAAAGAAAAGGGACAGTGTCCCATGCCCTTCTCAGCCTTGATAACAGAGCACCAAAAGGAGAAAGCAGCAAGAAGAAAGTTCAGTAGCCAGTCAGCGTTAGCCACAGGAGCCCACTGCAAAGGCACTGGTCACAAAGGTGGCCTCAGAAGAGCGAAGTTTCCTCCTCCAGCTTGTCCCTCCCAGCCCCCAGTGACACAAGTCAGTCTATCTTATAAGTTCACTAGAGCAGGGATCTGACTTAGGGAACCTCATTAGCATCAAACAGCTGGACACAATAGATATTGGAAACCAATACATGTTGGTTAGCCCCACATGGTGTCAAGCCTGCCTTTCAGACTTTATGGAGATCCAATTTGCCCAGGAAATCTGGTTAAAATGTAGATTTTGGGCTTATAAGATCCAGAATGGGGATCCAAGATGTCACATCTGGAGCTAGCTCCCAGTGGAGGATGCTTTCACCAATCCTGGCTCCTACTTCTAATGGAAAGGACTCAGGATATACAAAACAAAGCTGACCAGGATCTGTTCTGGCAAGCGTGAAGCTGTTGTTAATGCATGCCTGCAGACCTGGGCCCTGTGGTTGGGCGTGGGATGGGAATGAGGCCTATCATCTCTGGCTTCCTTCACATTTGCTGCACCAAAAGGAGCATTCTAAATAGAGGCCTACCAGGTAGTGTTCTCAGTCTCCTCTGGGGCTGGGTTTCTAGAACAGGCTCTCAGCCCCAGCCTTAGGGAATGTTGCCTGAGGGACCTGGAGACTTGCTGTTCAGCTATTTGAGCTGTGATTGAGGGCAGCAAGCTGCACAGATGACCAAAAATGAAGGAAAAAAGTGTTGTTTTTTTTTTTGTAAACAGTTGTCCCTATGGAAAAAAAACTGAATTCTCAAAAGTGGATTTAAAAAAAAAATCAGGAACTGAGTTACTGGAATTTCTTCTGAATTAGAAACCAAACAAAAAGTTTCTTGTGGTTTTAGTTACACAAGAGGCTGCTGCCTGGATGGAATGAATGAGAAGAGCTGCTGAAAGAAAAGCTGGCAAGGAGGCATGGGGACCCTTGGGTGATGCGAGGAACAGTTGGGTGCCCTGCCCATGTGTAGGCTGTGACTGTCAGTATTTCAGGGAGAGGTCCATGTACCCATCTTCTTGCCTGGATCAAAAGGAAAAATGAATTAAAAAGCTCCATTAAAGTGAGGCTTGCTTATGTCAGACATGTACACATGCAAGCCATTATCATTGCTTTGTAAATGACCATAATTCAGGGCTTCACCCTCTAGGGGGTCCTGTTTTATTTGCCTGCCTGCCTGCCTGCCTGTCTGAGCTACATGCAGCCCTCAGTTCAACTTTGTTTGAGTGTTAGCCTGCAGCTGGGCCATAAATAGCATCCTTGGGTGATCCCCAAACTTCATTTTTCTCAGGGCATAGCTTCCTCCTAGCTGTCTTCTTATACCCACAGCATGGTCTCCTGAGTTTTCCAGACTGTCCTCTGGTGGGATCTCTCCTGTCTCTTGCCAGCCTGGCTTCTCTCTAGGTCCCCTGCAAAGCAACAGCCACTAATTGATAGCAGCAGCTTGCTCTCAGCCCACATTCCCTCTCAACCCCTCCAGTCCACCTGTGTATGCTTACCCAGAGGGAACTGCACGAAGACCCTAGGACTAGAGGGCTTCAATGGCTCAAACCCAAACCTTTTATCCAGCATCACCACAATGGCAGCCAAGATGGAGCGGCCATGGAAGATTTACAGTGGGCAAATACTATACCTAAAACTTTCTTGCCCCTCCTCAAAGCCAGTTGGTACATTTACCAGCACCAGGCTGGTTGGACCCACTTAGGAAGGAAGGAAAGATAGGGTGGTCCAAGGCCTGAATTCCAAGGAAACCTTCACCATCTTTTTGTAGGCAGCATATAGGAGCTTCTTGGACATCTTCTGGCAGTTCCATCCCCCAGGTGGCTTGACCCAGTTCTAAGAGAGGCTATGTTTTGGAGCTTCAGTGGAATACCTAAAGCAGAGACTTCCACTGTCTGCCCCACCCCCAGCTTCCTTCTCTCTGTTCTGTTTGGAACTCTTATGTACCATTATTTCTGCTCTTTTTGACCTGTTGCTTGTGTGGGCTTTCAAGGCAGGCCTTTTGCTGGAGGATGAGAAATATTAACTTTCAAGTCCCAAGAATACCACGGGGGGGGGGGGTCAATATTTTCCCACTGGGGCAGGGGTGTGGCTTTGAAACGGCACAGTATTTCAGGATTTTGTGTGTTTAAACAATCACCTTTTAGGGCTCCAGCTGCCTCATTTTATAACCAGAAGGCAGAGGCCTGCAGAGGTCTGCAGTGTCTGGACTCTAGCTAAAGTTAACATCTCCTCAGATGAATCCCTGCTAGAGGCTAGAGCAAGAACGAACATTTACCAAGAGCTGGGCCCTTGACATTTGTACTTAGCCATTTCTGGTTCTGCATGTCCCTTGTCATCACAGACAGCCTGGGGACCAGACTGGCATGTTTGCCTTTGCCTTTGGAACTGGAGTCAGAGCTCACCTAGACCAGCAGGATTGGCTGGCTGTTTGCATGGGGAGGGAGCAGGAAATAGGAACCTCCTGCTCTTTGGGAAAGGTCAGGGGATGCCCTTCGTTCTGGTATTAATGGAAGAGAATTGTTTTGCATGAATTGAACAGATGAGAAGATGCCAGAAGCAAGATGGCAGATAGGAAGGACCCCTGTGAGCCGACACTTCACCAGTGATGTGACACTGTTGACATAGCAGTCTCTCTGGCTTCGACGAGGATTTTCTCAGAGTGGCCGGAATTGGGTGCCACAGTCCTTGACCTATGAGCTCCCTAGCCGGTGGCTGGTGGCAAGTGAACAGAAGAGTTACCTAACTCTCAGAATACACAGAGCTGCTCGTTTCTGAAAGGGTTGTCCTTGATTTCTTTGTTATGCTTTCTTTCACTAAAGGATGGTACAGCAGGATAGTGTATTGCTCCTCACCTCCAGAAGAATGTATTGTGGGTAGACTAGCATTTGCCAACAAATATTGATAGTGAATTTCCCTTATACCTCTGCCCTAAGGGCATGACAATCCCAGTGGGACTTTAAGCAGATTTAAAATTCTTGGTTTTTGGGGATAAAATCCAAAGTTTGGGGGGTCAGGGTCATATAAGCAACTTGGATGCTGTATGGCTGACTCTTATACAGTGGAGCACCAGGGTACAGATGCAGGGAGTACTACAGGAGTCTCCCCCAGTCGCAGCCCTCCTGCCTCAGCTGGGGACACAGCCACCACACGGTAGGTGGCTTGGTTTCCTGGTACTTTTAACATCTTTCTTCCTTCTTCCCAAGGAATGTTCTAGGGTGGGGAGCCTCTGAGAATGGGTCTCCTTCTTGCTTGACATCCTCAAGGGAGAGAGGGTCAAGAACCGAGTCAACCTCTTACATTAAGAATGTGATCCAAGCATCTATGCTGCCATGGATGTCGCTGAGGTAGTTCTGTGCGGAATACACTTCCATAGAAACAGCACAATAGACATGAATGTGGCTTGTTTGTCCCTGGGCTTTAGGAAGATTGAGTCCATAGAGCATCACCCTTAGTAGTTGCTTTATCCCACATGGTCCCCCTTTGGTCTTACCCAGGAAAAGCTCGGTGATTCTGGGAAGAGACAGCCAGGTGCCACTGGCAGCAACCCTGTGGGTTTTTTTACATTAATATTTCTCATCTGTGGTCAAGCCCTATAACCATCCAGGCCCTTAAACAAGAATTTCCAGACCCTCTGTCTGATTGGAACCATCTGGTCTCAGGTCACTTGGAGGGTTTGTTGGCCATAGGTTCTTGGTGGCTCTGGGCGTAGCTGGGGAGTCAGCATTTCTAACCAGCTTGTGCCCAGGCTGAGCTGCTGGACTCCCACCATACTGCTTAAATTCAGTTGGACTCTCCACAGACGTGATCTGGGCATCAGAATTTCTTCAAATTCCCCAGTGATTCCAGTGACCACCGCTTGCTAAAAACCATTTCAAATCACCAACTAATCACCTCATCTGGTAAGCGTTCTGTGGTCTCATTGTTCAGGGTCTGTGTTGTGAGTGACAGGACCTCTAGAAGTTCCATGGGTCATGAAAGACCAATGGGAAGAATTAGAGTGTCAATGAATTGAGTATCTTTGATTAAGTATGCACCCAATGTGTCCCCTATGGGAAAATAAGTCCTGGGTAGTGGGCTGAGTGGTCATGAGCCAAAGTATCCCGGAAGTACTGCCTTGCTGTGTCTGGTGGCAGACAGACTAGAAGCATCTGGAAATAAGGGTTCTCAGCAGTCAGCAAGTGGCATCTCTCCAGGAGAACGTGTCAGAGCATTGTACCTAGTGGTCATCCTGAGTTTTCTTGACTGTCCAGCAATGGTGTAGCTGGAGGCAGGAGGCCAGCTATCTCCAGAAGCAACATTAGAGTTATCAGAAACTCCGTTTTTTATAAAAATCTACAGGACAGACATAGAGAAGAACTAAAATATCTAATGTGTGTGCTTGTGTCAACCTTATTGCCCTTAGTGTATCTAAACCTGTATTGAGTATGTGCAATGTGCCTGCAGTGCTGGGCACCCAGGCTACCGTAGTGAGTATCTGTCACCAGGGAGACGTCTGTGCTTACAAAGGCTGCTGACCTGACCATATGGGTGATGCTCCAAGGCACCAGAGTACGTCAGATAACATTCTAGATCCTGAGTGGCTAGCTGAGATACTCTGTTTACAAAGGAGAGGCTCTTCTCTATATGCACATACTGAGCCCAAGTTACTCTTTACTGGTAAGAGGACATTTGTGTTGAGGTGTATAGTATCACCGGATGTTTGCCTTTAGAGGTCACCCATCCAGCCCATTTGCTCTGAGCAAGAGGATACCAAATCTAGAGAGGGTAAGCTGTAGACATGTGGCTATATCTGTTTGGCTTTCTGGCAGTGAAGCTTGAGGTAAAGCATCTCTCCTGATGACCCACCCAGTACTTCACCTTCAGAGAAATGAAGCCAGCCCAGGGAAAGCTTCTGGGTCCTTAGAACCAGGGGCTCTCCCTCTGAAGAGTTAATATTTTAATTGGCTCAGCAGCCCTGAAGTCTGCAGGTGGGTAAGCGAGGACAGGTGGAGAAGCAGCAGCAGCAGAGAACCTTCTGGCCAGCACCTGCTACCTCAGCAGATGCCATGGCAATTGGGGACTGGGGGCTGACTGTGACCAAGGGGAAGGGAGGATTCAATGACACTGTCCTCCTGGTCCTCCAGGGGCATCAGAGCAGATGTATGCTTTTAGAGAGGGATGGGCTGACTTCTTCTGCAAACCCCATGCTGGGGCATTCCCTGGGGAAGCCATGGGTCAAATACCTTAGAAGGTCAGAATAAGAAAAGGCTGGTGCGGGACAGAGAAAGTTCCCTCTTTGCAAAAAAGAGATGAGCCGGGGTGTGGAGTGTATCACAGAGTTGTTTCACAGATTTTTGAAGTGTCTGAAGCACCTAGGAATATGTCTCCTACAAGAGGTTCTTAGATGATAGCCCTTATGAAAATAAGAATACTTAAAAGTTCTTTATTTGAAGAAAAAAGTTTGGAAATGGAAGTTATTTAATGAGGGGTCTCGAAATCGGAACCGGACAGGGAATTTTCAAAGAGCCCTTGGCTCACCTTTCAGCCCACACATAGAACTTGCCAGCACCACCTACTGGTAGACTGTGTGGACTGCAAGCCCCTTCGAGACCTCAGCAGGAGCAGGAGCAGGACGAGGTGTTGGTGGAGAGCGGAGAAAACTGGTGGTTTGCACCCCTCTAGATTACATGAAATGGGAGTACATGCAAATAAGTCGTTAGAGTCTGGAGATTTTTTGGTCTTGTTCTTGGTGTAAATTCATTTGTATTAAAATTTGTCACTTGGCTGGCAAAAGCTGGACAAGATGCCATTTGGAAGCACTTTCTCAGGATAGCCCAGGCTGTTTCCTATTTACCTTCTCCTGTCCCAGAAGCAACAGGGGTTCCCAAGGCACTGGTCACCTCCCCCTCACGTGGCCTTTGTTTTCTTCATGGCAGTGACACAGGAGCCAAATGAAGACTGGTCCTAGAAGTCCGCCCCCCCATTCCGTCTCCTCCCCTCCCCCCCCCCCCCTTCCGCCCCCTCTTCCCCCCCCCCTCCCCCCCCCCCCCCAGTTCTCCATCCGGTCAGCTCTCCTTTCCTCCCTCACAACTCTTCTTATCTCACAGCCACCGTCAGAGATCCCTCACATTACACACAGAGCCACCAGTCAGCCTTTGGTGGGTGCCCTGCTGGGTCTTCCCAGTGTGCTCTGCTCTAGAGGCCTCCTGACACAGGTGTGTCTCCACTCCCACCTTCCCACCCTGTTCTCCTACTTTCTGCAAGCAACCCCCAACGCCTCAAACCATTCATTTGAAATTTGTGTGTGGCTCTTCTTCCCTTTGCCTAACCCATCTCCATTGTTGCCCTGCCACCACCACCTCCAGCACCCATTAAAGTTTCTTTTAAAATTCTTCCTCCAGGAAACTTCTGTGGCCACTCCTCAGCCCAGCACTCTTTTTGTGGCCTCACAGCCCTTACTATGCATGTCATACATCAGGTCATGGGTGTCATTCCTGGGTACCCTTGTCTCTCTTCCTAGCACAAGGGAATTTTTGTAGCTCTCTTTACTCCCAGTTCCTAACAGAATTCCCTAAAGTAGTAACTATTCAATGAATGGCTGCTGATCCAGACGATTCTGGCTCAGCTTGAGATGCCGAATAGGTAATAGGGGACAGGTGATATCAAGAGAAGTTAGGGGTTCAAATTAATAGCAGTACCTGCCATGTGCTCAGGACAGGTCTGCCACAGCACCAGACCCGTTGTAAGCATTATGTGATGTAATGTGATGTCAGTGTGGCAGGTGACTGAGAAGTACCATTCCTTCCCGGGACACACAGCCTGACCTCTGGGCATGCGTCCTCTGTCAGAGTGCAGGGGGATTTCATTTCTTTCTGATCATGCTGCCTCCTTAGCCCCATGATAGGGAACAGCCTCTACTAAAGCCAAGAGAATGGAAGAGGTGTCACATGCCAGAGTGGCTGGGAAAATGAGGTTTTTCATCAGGTGTCATCAAAATGGATGATTTGTTCCCTGTGCCTTCAGGATGGGAAAATGAAAAGGGAGCGGGGAAGGTATGTTGACAGATGGAGAGTGAAGGCAAGTGTTTGTCCATGCTAATGGAGTGGGGATGTGATGGGGACTCTGCTCTAATGGGCAGGAGGAGTAGTTACTCAGCTGTAAAACCCAGAGGCAGAAGGCGCCAGAGCCCCTGGCTGCAAACAGTGGCTGAAGCGTTTTCACAGCAGTCTAGCTTCACCGGTTCAACAGGGAGGTCACAGACAACAAGGTGCTGGAGATTTAGGGAAACTTAGCCTCCACATTGGCCTCTGCTTCTTTGGGGAGTGCAAGAGCACTTGTGGCACCACCCTGAGCACTAGAAGGCTGGAGGAAAATTTCAAAGGCAAAAGTGATGCAGGCTCAGCTTTTCTTTCAACCCCAAGGTCAACCCAAAATACCCTCAGCCGAGAGCACTCAGCCCCCACCTCCCCCACAGCGTTCTTTGTTCCCACTCTCTGTTTAAAGTTCCTTATGACAGGAGGACCATGTTAGTTTACTACCACAGCAAGATGGGAAGGGGAGGGATGACAGGATGGGGCTGAGCGTAAAGAAATACGGAGTCTGCAGGGGGAGAGGGTGTTCTGTGGTCCCATGGTAGGGAAGTGTTTTCAGGGAGTAGAAACTTCTCTTCCTTGTAAGCCCCAGTGCTTGAAACTTACCGCACAGGTTCTTCCTAATCCTCCAGGGAAAGAGAACATGTCCATTAGCTTGTATCAGAACCGGCTCATCCCAGATGACATGACTATTGAAATGACTCTGAAAATAAAGTGCTTGCCTCCGGTCACCATGTGGCCTTGGGAGAGATCCCTGTTTGTGGGGAACAGATGTCTACAATGAGATGAAAGATATCTTCATGGGAGGGAGACACGAACTTCCTGGGACCCCCTGGCGGTTCGTGTTTGGGAGCATCCTGAATGCCTTTCCTTCAGTTTGGCCTCTCACTTCTAGAGATAACACACATAGCATATGGGGCAAGGGACGGTCTGAAAGAAAGCAGTCTGGGTCAGGGGCCTTGCTCCATCCTAGCACTGTGTGGCCTTTGAGAGCTACTGGCTCTCAGATGCTGTAGAGTTCTAAGGTTGTCCTTAGTGAATACGTGCCCTAGCTTGGCCCTTCAGTGTTGTTCTTGAGGTTATTATAATAATTCTTCAGAGACAGTGGGCCGTCTGAGAAAATGTGCTGTAACTTTTGCCTCCGAAAGTGATGTACGCAGTTGTTACTGTCTCACTCAGATGTGCATTCCTCTCCTGATCACTACATGCTTGTGGAGTTAGTGAGTGACATCACAGTATGAAACACTCAAGGTACATCTTTAAGGGGCTTCTCTTCTTCATAGTCTAAATATGAACATATATAAATAAGTATGTGCATTCATCTATGTCATATATATGAATATTTCTCAGTACCCTCTGCATAGGCCTGTGTATATAATGTAATGTATATCCATTTGTATCTTTGTCTAACCATTAGATGTGTACACATATGTGTTGACATCCTAACCTTTCTCAAGAAACACACATATGTACACCCCATATACACATGAGAAGAAAGAACAGCCAAAGGCAGTTACCTTTTCTATTTCATGGAGCGTAGAGGACCTTCCATGCCTTACCCCCTCCCTGGCTGACCAGTGAGTCCAGGGAAGCATAGTGTGGTTACAGGACCGTTACTTTGAGTCGACACTCTGGTTTAGATGCTCAGATGTGTTGTGATGTTGAAGCTTAACTTCTCAAGGTCTCCTTTTCTCATCAGGGAAGACAGCCAAGCCCCTCTGCTGCTCACTGGGTTGTTATGATGCTTCAATTAAGGGAAGCTTTGAAAAGTCCTGGCCTCATGCCTTCCAGGTGTGTGTACCCAGCAAGAGCTATGGGGTCTTCAGCAAGAAGCAAACGGTTCATTCCATGATTTGAGCTGGAGTTTAAAATTGAGGTATTCCTGAGATGAAAGAAGTTTCGATGACCAGTATAATCATCTCCCCCCACCCCCCCCCCCCCCCCGGCATTGGGAAAGACCAGAGTCTAGAATACTCAGAATTACAATTGCTGGTCACAGAGCCATTTGCAGCCACAAGATTGGGTTTTGGTCACCACTAGTTTTGTGTGGACCACAATTGACTGTCAATGCTTCTCCCTGATCCCTCTTAGGGGATCTCAGATCATCATGGAGGACAGCCACTCAAACGATGAGCCACTTTCCAGAGACTCAGCTTTCTGAGTTTAGGAGTGTGGGACCATAAATCCTACTTCATATACTTAGCCTAAAGAAGCTGAGGGAAGCCAGTGGAGGCATTGAAGACTGTAGAGCTTTTAGTTTTGAGACTCGCCGGAAATGTCAAGGAAAGCCCATGCATACTCTGTTTATGTGGGAAAAGATCTTTCAAAGGCTGAGATTGAATGTCCAAACACTTTCATCCTAAAAAGGACAAGACTATGAGCTACACAGTAGACTTTTGTACTCATTGAAAGTACAAAAGTTGCCGGGCAGTGGTGGTACACACCTTTAATCCCAGCACTTGGGAGGCAGAGGCAGGAGGATTTCTGAGTTTGAGGTCAGCCTGGTCTACAGAGTGAGTTCCAGGACAGCCAGGGCTACACAGAGAAACCCTGTCTGGAAAAAAAAGAAAGAAAGAAAGAAAGAAAGAAAGAAAGAAAGAAAGAAAGAAAGAACAAAACTTGTGACCCAGGGTCCACTTCTCTCTTTGTTCTGCTTATGATTCCTCAAATACCAGGGCAGCGGGGGGCATCATCATCATCATCATCATCATCATCATCATCAGTTGCTTTTTAAAGTCCTTAGAGTGCCCCTAACATGCAGCTAGGGTTGAGTTTTACTGAGTTAATGGGAATTCAGCTCCTAGGGAGGGAGGGAGGAAGGCTGGCACCCCATCCAGCCGTTTTCTGTTGTCTACTGTGGGCATGTGCAGTGAATGCTGACTGGTAGCCCCATGTTAGATACAGGCACAACCTAATTCAGTGCTGTGGGCATTGGGCATTCATGCAGGTTCAGGTCTCTGATCACAAATGACCGTGAGAATCACCCAGTGATCTTAGGAAGGGTCCCCAGGCTCTGCCCCAATTAAAAATGAAGACTGTGGATCACCATCACTATTGCTGGAACTGTTATTAGACTAAAGCTTCCCAGAGAAGCCATGGATTCAAAATCACAGGAGGGAAAGACACAGTCATTGTTTGCAGCAGAAAACATTTCACATCTTTCCTTATGGTTACCGTGTGGCTCTGAGGCCCATCAGGCCCATGCTGATGAATGTTGGGAGCTGTACAAAGCACACAACTCTGAGCTTGGACTCATCATTCAGTAAGTAGATACTTCAGTTGTACTTGTCTCATAAAAGTCTTCCAAGAACGAGAGGAGGAAAGGCACATGGGCTGTTTGTACATCATAGGCATGCTATGTACACAGCATTACGATATCACATCACGGTTGAAGTATGATGCAGTGTACACAGCATTAACATATCACCAGCATGATTGAAATATGACTCAAATAGAGTTGACAGGCTAGAGAAAGAACCTACAGGATTTCAGAGTTGCAGCAAGTAATTCTGGCCTTGAAGCCTGAGGCATACCTAGAGGCCAGAGGCGGGTAAATTGGTTTTTACCTGAAATTCGAACCAGAAACTTCCACGGGGAGAACTGGAGTAACATTGCAAGTGTCAGACTGGAGACATACTCATTAGAAATAAAAGCTTTTCTTGAAAAAAAAAATAATAGCCAGGTTCTGGTCTCCATCCCAACAAATCAGTTCCCATGTTTTTATTGAGTGCTGGCTGTTTATGTGGCTTTGAGGTACTGGTGCTGCAGATGATGGGGCTTCACTTATTTCTGATAGTCAGCATTCTGAAGAAAGGAGGAAGAGGAGAAGGAGGAGAAGGAGGAGGAGGAGGAAGAGGAGGAGGAGGAGGAGGAGGAGAAGGAGGAAGAGAGGGTGTGTGGCTGAGTGCCTTTCACATCACCTGGGCCATCTGGAGCTGAAGAATTCAAAGGTGGGAACTGACTGAGCTCTGGAGAAGCTGAAGAAGGTTGCTGGAGGGAGGGGGCTACAGAAATACAAAGACAGAGGTGGCCAAGAGAGGTCTTGGGGCAGCAGCCTGGGACAAGAGAAATGGTAGTTATGGGGGATAGTGAGCAGCCAGGTTACCTGGGAGGGACCGTGCGGGTTACCATCACCTTGGGGCTTCGAAGACATGGGTATCTGCGTCTATGACCTTCTGACAGCTGCCATGTTCCATGGGCATGCACAGCTGTTCTTTTCATGAGCAAGTTCCTTGCTGGGTCTGTGGTACCCAACATTCTCAAGAACACTGTCTTAGAGGAGGTACTTAGATCTGGCAGCTGGGGTAGAGGACAGAAAACCAGATCCTTTGCATTACCACTGAGGCATCAGTAAAACTCCTGTCCAGATGACCACCTCTCCATCCTACTTTGCTCTCTGTAGGTTTTCAAAGCTTTCTGACCCTCAGTTATAGTCTTAGAAACTGGTTAAGCTTCAGCCCATAGGTTTATGATCAGGCAAGGTCTTCATTTGGTGTCAGCAGCTGAACAGAGACCCGAGCAGATTTTCCCACAGTTCCAAATTCATTATTTGCTCCAGGTCAGGAAATGGGCAGGTTTTTATGCTCATGAGGACCAGATGAAAGCAGCAAACCCTTCTCTCTCCAAGAGAGCTGTAGAGATGCTCAGAGCAGCCTGAAGACTGAGTCCTAGGAAAGGCCCACACCATCTCTATGGCATCTCACCAAGGCACCATGTTCCCTTCAACAACAGTGCATATTTTGAGCCCATGCAGTAGAGGATCCTGCAGAGCAAAGCAGAGCAGACAACCATTGACCCTACACCGGAGAATGCAGCCCCTGCACCTGATAGAATGCCGGCCCTGAACACTAGAGAGAGGCTCCAGGGTGTCCTCAGTATGTGCAGAAGCCCCGGGTTGCAGGTCTGGTTTCATATTGCTTGGCGGTTCATGAGCTGGAATTTAGAGTGAGTGGCGTTCCTGTAGGAAGGTACTGCAATCAAATGAGTGATTGGAGTGACTGGGAGGCTGTATGGAGATATTTTAGGTACTTTTCTGGGTCAATTACTTTACAAATGGAGTCCGATCCCATGGATGTATTAGGAACATTTGAAAACTTGGGTCTGCTCATGTGTGTTTAGTTTTCTGGCCAAAAATTCTGCTTTTGATGCTAGGCAGTGCTTGTGATTGACTGGTGTCCTAGTTTGCTCTCAGTTGCTGTGATAAACACCATCATCAAAAACAATCCTGGGGAGGGCTGGTTTACTTCACCTTGCATCTTCAAGCCCATCATGCAGGGAAGTCAGGACAGGACTCAAGCAGAAACCTGGAGGCAGGAACTGAAGCAGAGGCCCTGGCGGACTGCTGCTAACTCCCTGGCTAACTCAGCCTGCTTTCTTATACAGTCCAGGACTACCTGGGCCCACCCATCTCAACTAACAGCCCAGCACCTTCTGTGTGTCCTATGCCTTTGATCTTTCAGGTCCTCTTGCAAGCCTTTGCTAGGGTGGGAGGGGAAGCGCATGCTGATAAGGAATGGCTACTTCTCCTTGGCATGTCTACTTTGTCTTTAGGAGGGTTGAATGCAGCATTAGCTTCTTCCTCAGAAGGCCAATCTGATGCAGGCAATTTCTCAATGGAGGTCCTTTCTCCCTTAGTATGTCTAGGTTTGTGTTATGTTGTCAGTAAGTAGCCGGCACAACTAGCATTTGTGAACTGAAGTCTGGCCGCCTCTGTGGAGTGCACACTGTGTTCCTAATGTGCACCTTCTTTTGTGGCTGTTTGGCAGACCCTCCTCAGCTCTGTCCTGGTAATCCTGATCTATATCTTAGAGGCCCAGGGCAGTACTGAGTTGCTCCACCCTTTCCCCTCTCACGGCCTCCCACCCACCAGCTTTAGCCTCCTCTTGTGCTGAGAACCAGGGGCCAAACACACTCTCCATTTCCTCCCCCAGTCATCTATTCCTAGAAGTTTCTCCCTAGTGGCCCCAGCCCATGTACGCCTGAGGACACCTTTGCCTAGCTCTGGCTGTGTCTGCTCCTTCTATGCTGTTGACCGCCCCTCCAAGTCCCCTAGTAAGCCATTGCTAGGGTGGGAGAGGAGCACATGCTGATAAGGAATGTCTACTTCTCCTTGGCATGTCTACTTTGTCTTTAGAAGGGTTAAATACACCATTAGCTTCTTCCCCAGAATGTATCCAGACCTATTTTTAGTGCTTTGAACATGTTGACTCTTATATAAGATTTATTCAGTATATATAAACTATTCAGTAAATATTCCCTCGTGAGAAGAATGGTATTTTGGTCTGTTTGGTTTCTCAGCCCTTCGCTTTTTAATTTAGGGTCACCAGACATAGCAGCTCTGCCTTTGGTGCTAGGATATAGGCTCAGTGCTTGGGATAGATTTTGGTGCCCTCACAGTGGTAAAGAACTGGTTCCATCCCCAGAGGCTTCATAAATGTAGAGAAGAGAGACAGCCGAAGACAAAGCCACAGAGCTGGTTCTTCATGCCACAGGCAACAGTTCTGGTGCCGGGAACACCACTGGGTGGGGACATCTCCAAGAACCACCTGCCTGGCCTTGATTTCCTGTTTCTGACCCCTCTAATTCCTATCTAGCCAAGGATGGTGACAGGCATCTCGTGTGGGAATTCTGAGCATTAACTGATGGGTCTGCCTCAGAGGTGACAGGTTTGGGGCTAGCATCCCATTGCCTTGAGGATTAGTTGGTTAGGGCTGGTAGATCTACAGACCATGTCCCTCAACTGGAGTTGATTTGCCCACAACTCTAGAGGCCTGAAGTCTAAGGCAGGCTTGCTTTCTTCTCAGGCCTCTCTTGGTCTGTAAATGGTCATCTCTCTGCCTTCCTGTCACCTCCATTCTGTGTTATCTGTCAACAGCTAAGCCTCTCCTCTAGAAGGGACATTAGTGATGTGATAGGCCCACCCTAATGACCTCATTTTAACTTAATTACCTCTTTATAAGCCTCGTCTCTACATACGGTTATCACCTGTGGTACTAGGGATTTAGGATTTAAACGCAGGGCTTCTGTGCTCATACTAGACTCTACCCATGTTGCTGTCTCCTCACAGGTTAGGTGGTTATTCTGTGGAGAGGTACCTAGGCCTAATTCCTACCTGTGTGCTAGAAGACACCTTGGAAATCAGTGTGATCCCTGGGTTTGGGGAGTAAACCAGTCTGGGGAAAAGATAGGCCCTACTGCCCGGACTCCTACCTGCTTCCTGCTTTTCCTGAGCCCTAGATAGAAGTTGAGGGGGCTTTCTGCCAAGTGCTTCTCCCAGCTAGGGATCTGTGGTGTCTCCTAAGAAAACAAGGTGAGATGTAGGGGCAGGCAGCTAGGCCTCCCTCACAACCAGGGAGCTGGAGGGGGAGGCAGTTTGTCACTTCTGTCAGAGTGCTCTTAGAGTTCAGACAAGGACAGGTGAGAGATGTCTGCAAGGGCTCAGAACTCCAGTGGGAAGTGAAGGGGTGGGGTGGCTCTGCCTAGCTGCCAGCCAGGGGATGTAAATTCAAGTGCTTATATGCACGTGTGTATGACATGGTGGCAGGGAACTGAGAAAGCTCTAGAAGATGTCTGAAGAGTGGCCTGGCCTAGGGGAATCTGGAACTACAAACCTCCCTGGTCAAGTAGGAGGTTCACTTATAAAGAGGAAATAGCAATAGCAAAACCCATGTTCAACACGTTAGCCAGGTACTACAGGAAGTTTCCTAGTAGGTTACCTGATGCTGTGCCGTGTAGTGTCCCCTGAACTGAACAGTTCAAGCTCGCAGGCAGGGTGCACAGAGCCAGGTGAGGCGATGCCATTTCTAGGGATCAGCGTTCTAGAAATGCAGCTTCTACCTCCCCCAACCCCCTTGTGAAGGGGTAGAGGACAATTGAGTCCAAACTCCTCAGCAAATCCCTGAAGGCCTCCAGGCACATTCAAGCATTTGAGAAGGAGCCTTCTGCCCTGCATAGGCTTCTAGTTCTAAAGATGTCCCATACCCTGACATTCAGAGAGAAGAAGTGTTTACAGTCCTAGCACCTGGCCTAGGCTAAGAAGCCAAGCTAGGAGAGCAGGGGCCTTGGCTCTGCAGAGCCGAGTGGAACAGGCAGCTTTTCTCCAGGTGAACAGTACTCAGTGGACACATAGGAGCTCTGTCCTGTTTGCAGGAAAACTACTCAGTGTGGGCACCACCCTGGGCTACTTAGAGAATTGCTTGGCAGGTACACCTCAGGGGGTATTCATACAGCCATCATTTCTGGTCTCTTCACTCCACAGAGTGCACACATAGCAGGGACATTTCTCTACTCAATCTGGCCTTTCTGTTGCCCTCAGCCCTGCCTGAACCCAGCAGCTTGGCGAGGGGACCCGAGGGCACTTCATTAACCTCATCTTTTTTTACCCCGGAAGAAGCTGAGGCTCAGGAAGTTTTGGGGACCTGTCCCTGGACATGCAGCAAAGATTGCTTTGTTTCGTGATAGCGTATATGGAGTGTGTATCTCTGGGCTCCTGGCAGATGCTCCCTTCCCAGATGACAGTGCGACTTATTACCTCCCCTCCTCAACTAGGCATACCTTGCACGTGCACTCCATCATCCCACCTCCTGCTCCCCTGGGCACATTTGTGGAGAGTCGGACACAGCTCAGTCTCTGCTAGCCCATCTGCATCCCTCATGAATATCCCCCTGACTCCTAGCAGGCATGATGAAGGATAATGCTAACAATAAAGACATCTTTCCAGCACTCCCTATGCCTCAGCAACTATTTTAAGCCAGTTGCTTATGCTGGCTCATTTACTCTTCCTATTGTCCTCCATTTTCCGGTTGAAGAAATCAAGGAACCAAGGGTTAAGGAAGTTTCTGGGAACTAGATTAGCTTGGCTAAAGTACCAGTTAGGGCTTGGGCTTACGTAGTCTTATTCTAGGCCCATGTCCATAATTATGTGTGTCTTTCCATAAAGGACCCAGTAGGCTACTCATGGAGCTAATGTCAGATGACTAGGCTGTGCATGGGGCTTTAGACCTTCCAGGAGTTCTGGTCATGTTCTGTAGAGAGGTGTTTCTCGACCTCCAATCCAGGGAAGCAAACTCTGAACATGTAGACATGACTCCCTTGCAGCCTGCATGGTACCCTCAGGGGTAGCCAAGGATCTCCAGTAGGGAGAGCATGATCAGAAGAGCCTTGTGGTTGCCACAGCAGTACCTGCAGGCTCCAAGGATTCTGGGCAGTCCTCACAAATAAATAGTTTGAGACCCAGCATTTACACAGTGAGAAAGCTAACCCCTTGGTGACCTCTGATCCTGTGGAATATAAAACGGAAAGAGGGAGGACCCCCAAATAGTCATTTTGCTCTCCCTCCCTCTAAACCTCAAAATGTTCACTGTTTTCCTATAGTTACACTCACAGCATATCTGACACTAAAACATCTGTTTATCATAAATGATCTCCCAGAGAACATTGGGTAAATTTTACTTTCAAAAGGGTCTTCTCATCTAAAAACAAACAAACAAAAAAACAACTAGAACAAAGCAAAACAAACAAACAAAAACCACTTGTAGGCTTGCTGGCTTAAGAACAGGCTTAACACTTTGATTTGCCTACCACAAGACTTATCAAGACCATTACTACAAGATGGGGTCTTGGGGTGAGGGGTACTAATTCAAGCTCAGTTGATTCACAGAAGCCCTTTTCTCTTACCTCACATGCAGCAGAGAGGAGGTTCAGGTCTGTTTGCACCACTGCAGTGATAGACAACTAAATAGTGTCAGTTGCCCAGAGGAAATCTGGACCACTCTGGCTATTCTGCACTCATTTGGACCATCCTTCTGCCAGCATCCCTTCACATCCTTGAGCATCATGCCTCTTGTTTATTCCCATCCTGGGGTATATGCTGGGGACATGCATAGCTACGAGTCTGGTCTAGATGCAAGCAGCCCTCAGGAAGTCCTTGTGTCCCTTGGAAGCTCTGATTTCTGATTTACTCTAACCTCTTTCCTATAGGCAGGTTCTGAGTACATTTCTTTGGAAATTTGATTGCTAAAAGAAACTCTTCAAGCTGCTGATTTAGCTTAATTTCATCATTTGGCAGTTGAGGCAAATTAAGGCTCCATGCTGCTCAAGGGCTCATGCAGGACCCACAGCCCCTCAGAGCTGCAGAGCTAGGGTTAAGCACAGCTGCCTACCTATCAGCATTTGTGGGACCTATGGAGTTCTGCCTATGCAGAGGTGCTGGGCAGAGATTAGTGGTTTTGAACTTCCTTTGTCAGAGTTGATGGTGCAGCAGAAACACCCAGGGTGCTTCCTAAAAATTACAGAACTGACCTTCTCAAAGGACCAGAACCATATGGGATGGATCCAGGAACATCACCTGGGGACAATTATTTGTCCTTCAGTGGCTGTGAAATGACTGCTGCTGAAGCCGAGGCCTGTGGGATTTTTCCTGCTCTCTAGTGGACATGAACACACATACAATCTGTATTATAGTACATGAGGTACAGACCCTTCTTGCTCCAGTTCACTTTTTGTAGCAAGCTCTAATTCTGAAAGATCAGTGCTGTCCTCTGTGGCGGACTTTGAAAAGTTAAGTCTGGAAACAGAAGCTATGGGACTGCACAGATTCATCTCAATGGGTTTAGTTCAGGGGAAGAACCCTGGCTGTGTCTTGAGGGGTTAGTGCTCATCCCAGGTGGCCAGTGACCCTGCAGCTGTGCTGAGCACACCCCCTTCCCAGTCTTCTATCCCGTGGCTTCCATGCTGCTTCTCTTCAGACTGCCCTTGGAAGAAGCCGACATGCCCGGACATAGTGATTATAGCAGCCACTAAACACCACCGCTAGAATACGAGGCTAGAATCGCAGGCCCATGATTGCTCAAGTGGGCTGGAGAGAGAAGCTAGGCATTTGACTTGTCAAGGGCAGATGGCATGTGACACAGCAGCACCATCCGGATGATCATTGAAATTATTCATTTGGTTTTTGGCTATTGAATTCTAAAAATTCATCATATATTGAGAATATTAATCTTTTGTAAAATATATGCTCTGTGAGTATTTTCTCTTATTTCCTAGACTGGCCTTTCTTGTTGAGCCTTCTCTAGTCCGATGTAATCTTCCTTGTATATTGTTTTGCTTTTTTTCTTCATGACCAAAGCAATGTGCCTTGTCAAAAAGCCCTTTTATGTTTTGTTCTAGTGGCTTTACAACTTTTGTCTTACGTTGAAGACTTTGATGTAAATGTCCCACCTCATTCTCTCGTCTGTGGGTCTCCAGGCTCCCAGGACCATTTCTGGGAAAGAAACTACCCTTTCCACTTTCTGTGTAGTGTCCTAATTCCTGTCCGACTTTACCATTAGCTGTTTTCTTCTGCACTGTTCTGTCTGATAGTCTATGTGTCTGCTGTGCCAGTGCTGGGCTGTTTCAGTTGCTTTGGCTTTAAAAATCAAGTTAAAAATCAAGAACAGCGACACCTCCAACTTTGTTGTTCTTTTTAATGAATGTTTTGTCTATTGTGCTAATAATCAGAGCAAAAATGGGCTTGGGATGGTTAGTGTTCAGTGTGAACTTGAGGAAAACCCAATCGCCTGAGAGGTGGGCTTCTGAGCCTGGCTATGGGGATTATTTTGATTGGATTAATGAGGCAGAAGAATCTGCTCACTATGGTGGTGCCAGTCCCTGAGTAGAGATCCTGAGTTCTTTAAAATGGGGAAAGAGAGCTGAGCTCATGCATCGCTCCGTCTCTACTCCTTTACTGTGTGAACAGTAAAGTGTGAACAGCTGTTTCAAGTGCCTGGGCTTCTCCTCCATGATGGACTGTCTGTATCTTGAGCTGTGAGCCCAGATAACCCCTTTTCTTCCTTGAGTTGATTTTTTTTCAGTGTTTTATCAAAGAGACAGGAAAAGGCACTAAGACAGGCCTGAATGGCCAATTTATGCTAAGTACACATCCAGCCAATATGAAGAGCAAAAGGTGACCTCCATCCCTAATCACCACAGAAAGAGAAATCGCGACCACATAGTGCTGCCATTACATGCTTGTAAGGGTGTCTTTTTCCAAAAACAGTAAAATAAATAAATAAATAAATAAATAAATAAATTCCCAAAAACAAACACCAAAACACCCTGAAAGGCTATACCAAATGTTGTTGAGGGCAAGGCAAATATAGAATCCATGCACAGTGCTAGAAATGTAAATTGCACAACCATTGTAGAAATACTACAGGGATGCATGTGAAAATTAAGAACTGACGTGCCACACGACTCAACAATCCCGTATCTGGGTCCATGTCCAAAGGACATTAAGACTGTCACCAAGAGATGGAAGGGCTCCGTGTTCATTGTAGCACTAGTTACAATGGCCAGTTGGCTGTTGTGGAGCTAGCACAGAGCCTGTTAAGAGATGAATGGAGCAGTGTGACTTTTATATATAGATAGAATATTTATTGTTCAGCTTTAAAGAAGCAAATACTGCCATCTGTGACAACATAGGCAAACCTGGAACACAATGAGTAAATGGAGTAAGCCAGGCACCGATGTCAGACTCTGTCTATATTCGTATATGGACTCTAAAGATGCCTTGGGAAAGCATAGCATGGACCTGTGGCTACTAGGATTGGAGTACTGGGGGCAAAGGAAATGGGGAGCATAGCAAAATCACATAATGAACAGCTGAGACCCATAGACAGCTGAGGAACCTTGTGAGCTTCTGGGGTTTCCTATCTCTCTAGAGTTTCACCAGGAGCCATTCTGGAAACCCCAGTGCATCTATGATTTGGGACATGGTAACCTAGGAGTCCATAATATCTGCATTCAACACTTGCTGCATGGTTCTCAGAGCAACTTGTCTCACTATCTGGCTGCTGTGTGTGGAACACCTGGTATACAGAGGCCCCACAGGGATGGCAAACACCAGAGAAGCAGTAGTATCATTTTACAGATTAAGAAACAGCCATCAGCACTTGGGAGCAGAGGCAGGAGGATCTCTGAGTTTGAGGCCAGCCTGGTCTACAGAGTGAGTTCCAGGACAGCCAGGGCTACACAGAGAAACCCTGTCTTGAAAAAAGAAAGAAAGAAAGAAAGAAAGAAAGAAAGAAAGAAAGAAAGAAAGA
>JADRCH010000155.1:2278679-2300083 GCA_019843965.1 Rhynchomys soricoides | reverse complement strand
AGAAAGAAAGAAAGAAAGAAAGAAAGAAAGAAAGAAAGAAAGAAAGAGGCATCAACTAGGTCTGCTTACTAAGGGTACCTACCCTCTCTTCCCTCGGTTTCTTTAACTGGAAAACAGGGTGGCACCCTGTCTCCACCTTCTTTGTGAGAATGCAGAATTCCTGAAACATATTTTCAACAAATGCAACTGGCCTTTTAATGAATAGGAGGAAAATACCATTGACAAATAGCAGTATTTTCATAATTTTGATTTGTTCAGAAATGCTGTAAACCGTTCAGCATTGTTGGATCATTTGGAAATTTGCCTTCCAAAGGAGCAAATGTTAAGTCTTTTTTTCCACCAGCCTGGACTTCTGAGATTTAAAGAGGGAAATAATAGAGAAGGAACCGGAAGCCTGGGGTGGTGATATGTAGCTCTTTCCAAAGGCAGGAGAGTGAGCAGAGTGGGATCTGAGGTCTCTCTGGTCACAGGAGCTTTTCTTTCAGTGTGAGCCTGTTCTAGGCTGTGAGATGTACCATCAGGTCCAACAGGTGGGAGGTGACAGAACACTTCCCTCTTGAGCAGAGCTTGGAGCTAGGGCTGGGACAAAATACAAAAATCTTAAGAAATAGATCCTGATTGTAAGTATGATTATTGTTTTCTTCAGGTTTCTCTGCTTGGCATCTAGGACACCTGCTTGCTCAGGAGACAGCCTGTTTGGCAGTTCAAGGGGGAGCTCCTAGTACTTTTCTCTATCCTGAAGGGTAGCTAACTGTACCAAATAGCAAACTTGTGCTCTTTCATCTAATGACTTCCAGATGCTGGCAGCAGTGGCCAGTGGAATTTTATTGCCCCAAACTGTGGTTCTGGGCTGCATACTTCTGACTTGAAGGTAATTTGGAATGTAAACACTACAAAGCATGTACTAGAATTAATTAAAGCTACCCTGTATTCTCCAGGCTTGCAAGCCTACAGTGAACTGTTTGCATGAACACCAAGACAAGCAGAGCAACTAGAGGCTGCAAGAACCTATGATTGTCACCACCCGCCACCTTTACCTTCCAAAAAAATAATTTCATAGGACCTGAGCTGATCTGTCTAGGTAGTCACCAGTCCTAGCCTAAGAAGAGGAGTTCCAAGATGCCCCCTACCACAAGTAAAGAGCAGTCAGTGCATAAAAGGCATAGCTGTTCATCATATGTGCATATGGAACCAATCATAGGTCCAGAGCACTTTACAGACTTGCCAAAGGCTTACTTAACCAGTAATGCAAATGTGCACATGGGCAAGATCAAGAATGTCCAGTGGGCATGGAAAGGAAACCATGGCATCTAGTACTTGGCTGATAAAACTAGAAATAGCTTCTGGAGGTAAATCTTAAGTTCACGATGGCATTCAGAAGTGACAGTGCAAGTGTGTTTAATGTCACCGAGCTGCAAACTTGAAAATGGTTAATGTGGTGAATTTTAAGTTACATATAGTTCACCTCCTAAACTAAAAGGCAGAATATTCAGGCAGTAAAGGTTCTTTAAGATTATATAAGCAATCAGAATCTCTAGAATATTCCTCTCCTCCCATACTGTAAGAAGGTGAAGTCAAGGCTCCCTGGGAACTGTCCCGTTCAGTGCCAGGATATTTCAGGAACATGATGGAAGATACCTGAAAGCCACATCCTTAGAGCTGAACAACCATCCACATGCCCTTATGTCTTTAGAGTAGTGACTCTTAAGACAAGGAGTTCTAAGAAAAGCTGAGTAAGTGGTGATATATACCTTCTTAGTTTTCTGTCACTGTAATAAAACATCTGAAGCAAATGGCTTATAAAGAGAAAAGGTTCAGAGTTTGAAGGATCTGTTCCACTGTTTCATACTCTCATTGCTTGGGCCCCTCGGAAAATAGTATATCTGAAGGTGTTTGTGGCAGAGAAAAGAGATCATCTTCTGAACTAGGAAACAAAGAGAAAAGAAGAAAAGACTAAGATCCCAGCACTCCCTCCTTCACCAACCTACTTATTAATTCCCACTCTAAAGATTCCATTATCTCCTGTCTTAGTCGCTGGTCTCTTGCTGTGAGGAGACACCAGGCCCAAGACAACTCTTATAAAAGGAAGCATTTAATTTGGGGCTTGCTGACAGTTTCAAGGGTTAGTCTACTATCATCATGGTGTTGAGCAAGCATGCAGGCAGGTGCAGTAACAGTAGTCGAGATCTACATCCTGATGCACAAAGAAAGAGAACCTGGGCCTGGCCTGAGCTTTTGAAACCACAAAGCCCACCCCCCAGTGACATATTTCCTCCCACATGGCCACACTTACTCCAACAAGGCCACACCTCCCGATCCTTCTCAAACAGTGCCAATCTCTGTTGACTAGGCATTAAAACATATATGAACCTACAGGGCCATTCTTATTTAAATGACCACACCTCCTAATAGCCCTGCTTTAGGGGCTAAGCCTCAACACATGCATATTTGGAGGCCACTCCAGATAAAAACTGTACTGATCAGTACTGACTATAAGTACCACAAGGCTCTGGGAGTCAGATGGCTTAGCTCAGCTCTGGAAGGAGAGGAGGGAGGCCATATTCTTCAGTGCGGCTGGGTCAAGTGTGTTGATGTGCACACAAATATTAACTTCTCTGTTGATGGACCTAATTGTTGAAGATACCTCCATTGGAAGCAAGATTGTGTTTACTGACTGCCATTCCTCCATCTGATGTTATGGAAAATTGTGTGTTGATTCCTCTTCCAGTGGATCTTCTGCTGTTCTGCAACAACTCCAATCCTGCCAGAGCCTTGCTTGCTCCCCTTGGTTCCTTCAGATGATTTATGTGTGAATTTCATCCTCAGCATCTTCTCTAGTTATATAGCAGATTTTAGGGTAAGTCCAGAATCAAACACAACACGAATAGATTAGATGGGGGAAAGGAATCTGTCGCCCAACATTGATGTTTGAACATTATCACTCTTGTCAAAAAAAAAAAACTTGTGACCATCTCAAGCCTCCCATTGTTTTTACATTTGTGACTTGATTAAGGAGTTTCAATTCTGAAATTAAAGAAATGTAATGTATATCCAGAAGTTTACTGCCCCCCTTCACTATGACTATGCCAGAATCAGTATAGTTACTGCTGCAAATTCAGTTGTGGTATCCTCCAACACCCTTCCGCCATCTTCATCTGAGTTACAATGTTCTGTCTCTCATAGTTTGGTGGTAGTGTTGGATAGGATTGGACCAGGAGCCTGGTGATCCCTTTTGTTGTCACAATAAGCCATTAGTTGGCCATAGTACCGAAAGATAAGCTATCAACCCCAGGTCACACCCAGTTGTTTATCCACTGCATTTCCAGATAATTGGGCACATTTTTGGACAGTCTCAAAGTGCAGTGTGGGGTGGGTGTCCAGTCCATCCCACGGTCTGTGGCCCTCCGTGAAGACACTAGTTACCCCAGACATCACTGTCATTGATGATCCCAATGTCCTATCTCCACCCAGGAGCTTCCCTTCAAGCTGTTCATAATGCAAGCTGTTGCCTTTGAGCTCCATTTGTCCCAGAGACCTCTGGACCTAGCTCTCATGTCTTTGGACAGAGAAATAAGGGTCTACACATTTCTCTCCTTCAAAGACCATTGTTTTAATCAGAAAAGAAATGAAGTATATGGCAGTTTGGGGATGAGACTTTACTTTTGTTGGTTCCTTAGCATAGTGTAGAGCTTGGAGTGTGTTCCCTGACTTTAAAGAAGTCAGGCTCTTTGTCTCCAGTTATGAAATTGTACTGGCTTCCTCCTCCCTTAGGAGAGAGGCCTAATGGGAAGGACTACAGCACTCAGGGCTGAAGGGACAGCACTTTTGGCTGAAAAGGTTCTTACTGCTTTTTATCTACAGGCACTTTTTCAATTAAGGAGTCTCCTCTGAGATGATCTATCACCTCCCTGTCTGATAAGGAAATAATTACCATCAAAGCAGCCCCATTACACATCTCATGTCCTTCCCATGCTGTGGACGGTGGAGAAGAATCAATCGCTTCCCATTTGCAGCAGCATCTCTGTGAGCATGGGTTTTGCAGCTGTGGGTACCAGCTTTCTGCAGGCTCCTGATCTTTCTGCCCTACCTCCTACCTTTTAGGTAGTGGAGTTTGAATACAAGTTCTTGTGCGTGCTAGGCAAGCATCTGGCTGCTGAGCTAAATCCCCACACTCTTTGCCCTCTTTCCATGCCTTCTCCTCCTTTGTCTCTTCCGGGCTAGTGACAATGGTTGAACATCTGTCGGTGTCGAGAATTCTTGCTGGCATATCATCTCCTGACTCTGCCTGCTCTGAGGAGCCAACATCTCTTGAGGCTGTAGCCCCACTGTCTTCTGGCCTGGAAGCACTGTTACTATATTCAGCTATATGTCAATACTATATCAAAGTTTGTTAGCACTGATGGTTAATATTCTTTGTCATCTGGATTGGATTTGAAATCACCTAGGATATACACCAGTGGGTGTGTCTGGAAAGACATTTCCAGAGAGTATTAACTGAGGAGGGAGCACCGAGTGTGAACTTGGAACACTGTCCCATGAGCTACCATTGCACACTGAATGTAAGGGGTGGAGTGGGGTAAAGTGAAGGCCAGCTGAGCACTGTGATCCCTTTCACTACTTCCTGGTTGGTACCATGAATCAAACTGCTTGTGTTGCCATGTTCTCCCCATCATTACAGATGCATTTCTCTGAAAAGTCTACCGTTTATCCCTTGGTTTTATCTATGTATTTGGCCACAGTGATAAGAAAGGTAGCTAAAGCACTGTCCACCATGATGAGAACAGGGCAACATTTAAGAAACAACATTTGAAGGGACTGTTGTAAATGCACCAAGTTCAACTTAACAGCCTTTGCTCTTCCTCCCTCCCTTCCTCCCTCTATTTTAAAACAGAATATCATATATCCCAGGCTGGCCCCAAACTTGCTATGTAGTTCAGGCTGGCCTTGAACTCCTGATCCTCCTGCCTCCACTTCTCCAAGTGCTTGGATTTCTGGCATGTGATACGTAATATTTTAAAATAGATAGTTTAAATTTTTAGGCAGTTTTATACATTTTTACAGAGTATTATGCCAGTATTCACCCCAAATTGCTCTCTTGTATCTCCTTTCTTTCCCCACGAAAGCCTTCTTTCCACCTAGTCCCCCAGCGGTTAAATTATTAGAAAATGACGCAGCACCTATAGTAACTGTTATTAGTCAATTAACTATTTTTCTCACAAGGAAAAAAGTTCATGAAGGGCCACCCTACTCTTCAGCCCTGCCATCTTGCCTTTAGAAGAAATGCAGAGCTTGTGACTTGTCAGAATGCACAAGGATCCATCTCTTGGCACATCACCTAGTTATTTTTCCGTTAGCCCCCTGAGGACCCTTCATTCTGAAGGGTGTGAGAGAAGAGGGTGTAGATTCTCCACCTTCTTCTGCCCACAGAACTGTCTCTGAACTCCAGGGTTTAACGCAGGGCAGGAGTGGCCTTTCCTCTGCACCCAGAGGACTTGGGGAAGTGTCCCTCCCTGATACTCTCCCGATGGAGAGGACCTGATTTTCATCCATGCCAATAACTGGGGAAAGAGAAATGAATGCCTGAGATTGAATTCATGAGGAAGCCCAGTCTCCCTCAGCTAGACTGGTGGATGACACTTGTGGGTTGTTTTTCCTTCTGTCATCTGGCCTTTCTTTGTTAGGAAGGATTGTCACCTAGCTGTCACATCTCTTCAGGCTATAGTTGCTTCTCATTAAGGAAAAGTGCCCTGTGCCTCTAGCATAGAGCCTAAGGCTAATGGTTTCCCCAAGCCGCCCATCCATCTTCCACCCTGGACATGAAGAAGCTTGAAAGAGGAAGAAAACCTGTTGATTGCATAAAGATCAAGTTCAAGTCTTTGTTTTGGGTGTGCAGATAAAGCTGACTGAGCAAAGACATGCTCAAGTCATTAGATTTTCATTGTAGTCAATAGAGCCTTGATTCCCTCTCCAAAACAGGGGATTTTTAATTAGATCTCCCCAAAATAAAGTGCTCTGAGGAGGTGTGGCTGTTTGGCCAAAGTCTTGCATTATCACTGAAGCCCAGGAAAATCCCATTTTCATGGCGGTAAAAGGACAACAGAATGGTCAATCTTGTGTTGCTTGGATGTTGAGATTCTCCTCCTCCTTCCACATTCAATCCCCCAGGATAAACATCACAGTGCCAGGAAGCAGGACTGCTCTTGACTGAGATTGGAGACCTGGGCTCTGTCCCAGAAGGTCCTAGAATAAGAACCAGCTCTGGCCTGTTTGTTGTTTGCCAGTGTGGGACAGGCATCTAAAGCTGATCTATCCAGAGAGATAGCAGGGCGGAGCAGTTCAGAACAATTTAGAGTCAACTTTTCTCTTTGGTGCCACTTAGCTGTGTGTCCTTAGGAGGAAGCCTGTGCTTCTCTGAGATTTCCATTTCCTAATTCATAAATGGTGGCTAAGTGTGTCTCTCCCACAGGGCTGTTCTGAGAGGAAATTGGTGCCTGTAATGTGTGGTGCAGGTAGGGAATGTTGAGAGCTCTTGACTAATCTTATAGAGGTAGGAAATGTTTGTCAAGCATCTGCTATGTGCAGACATGGGACCAGACAGCACAGGCCTTTGTAACATCTGCTTTCTGCATCACAGAAGTGTGCCCACTTCAATTAGGACTGGCCATTGCTCAAGCGTTTGCTTTAGGGACTTGGTGGTCCTAAGGGAAGAGGCTTAACTCAGGAGACTAGCATGCATGTGACCACCAAGCTTTAGAGACCTCCATGACCCAAAAAAGATGCCCTTGCTCATTAGTTTATCAGCAGAAAATGATGCATCTGCTATGTCAGAGACTCAGAGTACCCCATATGAGTATATATACATGTATGTACACACACATGCCCTGTACTAGCTGGTATGCACTAGGAGAAAACTATGGAGCTGGGCAGTGGTGGCGCATGCCTTTAATCTCAGCACTTGGGAGGCAGAGGCAGGTGAATTTCTGAGTTCAAGGACAGCCTGGTCTACTGAGTGAGTTCCAGGACAGCCAGGGATACACAGAGAAACCCTTTCTCAAAAAACAAACAAAACAAAACAAAACAAAAAAACCATATATGAACAGAAAGATGGCCAGTTTCACAGGGGAGAAGTCAACCATTGCCGGCCAACTGTCAATTTGATTTTGTGGGTTAAATGAGATTATTTAAGCCAAGTACTCAAAACTGAGAATCTTTTTTCACATCCACTAAAATGACTTCCATTTAAAACCAAAAACCAGTCAGGTAGTGGTGGTGCACGCCTTTAAGCCCTGCACTCAGGAGGCAGAGGCAGGCAGATCTCCGAGTTTGAAGCCAGCCTTGTCTACTAAGTGAGTTCCAGGACAGCTAGGGCTACAAAGAGAAATCCTGTCTCAAAAAAAAATCAAAATTAATTAATTAATTAGTCAATTAATAATAAATTAAAATAAATAAACCCCAAACCAAACAAGAAATAGAAAACAAAGGTGGCTAAGATGTAGGGAGACTGGATTCCTTATGTATTTCTGGTAGAAATGTAAGATGGCTAGCTACTACAGAAAACAGTATGGTGGATTTAAAAATAATATGAATTTCTGTGCATATCACTAACGTAGTAGAAAGTATGGTTGTCCTAGAGATACTTGTACACCATTGACTACTTTGTTTCATCATTCCAATAGACAAGGGTGGAAATGCTCTAAGCGTCCACAGATAAGTAAATGAGTGAGCAAAGTGATGTGTACATACAGTGTACAATGGGTATTAGTCAGACTTTAAAGAGAAATATGTCCTGACATAGGCCACAACATGCATGGTGTGATGAACCTAAGTGAACCAAGTACCCCAAAAAATAACTTCACAGAGATAGCAATAGTATAGCAGTTTCTAAGGACTAAATGGGAACAGAGTGGTGAGTGAGTGTGTGTTTAGTGAGGACAGAATTTCAGTTTCTCAAAGTTAGAAGAATTCTGGATACTGGCTTTAGAATAATGTATGTAACACTACTGAGCTTGCACACTTACACATAAGTACAACAGACAAGTTTTATAATATGTATCTCCATGGCTTTAAAAAAATTACATAAAGGGCTGGAGAGATGGTTCAATGGTTAAGAACTCCATATGCTCTTCACTAGGACCCTGGTTTGATTCCCAGCACCAACATGGCAGCTCACGACTCTCTGTAACTCCAGTTCCAGGGGATCTGATGTCTTCTTCTGGATTCTGCAGGCACTGCAATGCACATGCTGCACAGACATACTTGCAAGCAAAACACCCTTACACATAAAATAAATAAATAAGTTTTAAAAACATGAAAGAGCTCAGAAAATAACTCTTTGTGGCAACTGAATCAAGTTGAGTGTTAGTCCGTTTTCTGTTTCAATCACAAAGCATTTGAGACTGGATAATGCATAAATAAAAGTGTTTAGCTCATGGTTTGGGGACAGGGAGGTTTAAAGTAGAGCAGTAGACTCTGAGAGGGGGTATTGTAGGCATCTCATTAGTAGGAGTGCTCTTGGGAGGGACATAGCATGCTGTGAGACAGAGGAGACAGAGAGAATGGGCCCAACCTGCTTTTGTATAAAGAACAGTTTCCCATGAGGTCTATGTTGGTCCCTTCCAAAGGCAGAATGCCTAATGATCTAGTTACTCCTCACCAGGTTCCACCTCTTAAAGAGTCTATCATGCCTCATGCTGCCACACTGGGGACCAAGCTTCTAACATGGGGAACCTTGAAGAACCAACCTCACTTAAAGCCATGGCAGAGAGAGTGAGAACTGTGGTCCAGAGCATTACCAGGAGCACCTTCTGGTAACTGGACTTGGGAAATTATGGAAGAGAGAGATCCAAGTTAGGGCCAGCTGCCACTGCTAGGTCCCTTGTTCACGAAGACAGCATGGAGAGATTTTAGGAGCACAAAGAATAGCACACATTCCTTTTGTTTCATAATCAAATTGAAACAGCCCTGGGAGAGGCGTTATCACCGTGACTTCAACTCATCCTAAGGAATGAGTACTGACATCCTGTTTTAATTAGCGGAGAGCGGCTAGGGACACAGGCCTGAGGAAATGTATGTTCCTATTCTGCTGTGCAGACACAGTGAGTGTGCGTGGCAGAGGCTCAAGGGCACATGGGGTGGGGCCTGTGTCAAAGGATAGAAGCCACTTAGAATAATTGGCCTGTGGTTTGGAAGGTCCAAAACTATTCTCTCCTGATTCTCTGGGTCTAGTGCATAAGATGTTCAGGAATAATCTGCAGGGCCTTCGCCTGTCTTTATTCTTCTGGTGCCCATGATGCTTTTGTTAGAACTGTGAAGTGTAATTACAGACCTGACAGGTGACAGCAAGTCAGAAGAAACATCTCACTCGGTAGACACTGCAACAATGATTTTAGGCAAGGTGACAGTAGAGGACTCTCTTGAGCACATGGGCCATTTGTGAGTAGCACCAAATCCTCAGACACCAGTGTCTCTTCCAGGGCAAGCAACTTTCTTCTTAGAAGATCAGAGATAGGTAGATCCCAGGACACTCAGATCAATCGCCTTTATCCCTAGAGTGTGGGGCAGGGCAAAGATCGGTGTCACCTGCTGATCCCTGCTAGTCGTCACTCACCCTCTTCAGCACTGCTTCTGGGTTAGGAATAGTGCTGGGATCAGGCTGCACATTCATGCCCATGGAGCGCCTGCGTCAATGGTCATTTTCCAGTGCAGGCTTTGCTGAGGAAGTAAAAGGAGGGCTGGAGACTGGTAGCGGCTGCTTTTCTGTCTTCCTCTGAGGCTAAGAATGGAGTAACTCAGAATCAAGTGCCTTTTGTGACAGCAGGGTATTGAAGACATGACCTGAGGAGGTGGCTTTTCTGTTAGGTCCATGGCAGCTAAGATCACACCATGGAAGTCTCTAGTACAAGAGCATGGAAACTGTGCCCCTTGACTGGCCAGGACAGGTGACAGAGCTCTTAACATGCTATGGGGCAAGAAGGGTACTGAATAGAGCTCACACTTCTGGGAAAGCTGGTGATGACACGGGCACAGCTCAGAAGACAAGACTGCTTCTCAGAAAGCATCCTCACTCAATACCCTAGCTTCCTGAGCCACTTTTGTCCCTGGCTCACCCTTTACCATATGCCTGACCTGTGCTCCAGTCTGAGGGGATCCATAGTGTGGGAAGGCTCAGGGACACTGACTGGCCAGCCCCTCAGACCTCTGCAGGTGCACTGCCAGGTAATAGGGCACAGCTGCTGTCTGTGCCCCCTACGTAGACCATTTCTCAGAAATTCCCTTTATTCTTTGTTTTGCTCCCTCTATGCATTTTATTTTTGATTTTCTTATGTGCCTGTATGAATGATTGCCACACATATGCTGGTGCCCACAGAGGCCATAAGAGGAGGTTGGATACCCTGGGGCTGGACAGTTGTGAGCCATCAGATGAGGGTGCTGGGTATCAAACTCTTTTCAGGTGAGCCATCTTTCCAGCCCCTGTGCATTTGAATTTGATTGGGTGGCTACAAGTGTTAGACCGTAGGGACTGTATTGGGCTGAGGCAGGCCATGCTGGCCCTGAGAAGCAATGCTGTTGGAGTGCCTAAGAGGAGGAACCAGGATCTGTGATAGTTCTACTGTGACCCTCAAACATTTCACAGGACGTACAAGTTACTTCCTAAGGCTGAGGAAACTCCCATGAACTATTCTGGTATTGACCCCGGCTCCTCCCCTGGTAGTGTGCAAGTCCCTGGACCTATGGGTTTTGCTGGAAGCTGGTCTCTTTATTCCCATGGCTTTTCTTTTTCTTTTCAAGGGCTTCTCCAATTCTACTTCTACCTGGCCCCCTATTCAGGCCATGGGATGTCTCCTGCCAGAGGGACAAGCCACTTGGTTACTGATCTTTGGGCACTGGTTCCAAACTCTCCAGTGGTTTAATACTGGAGATCAGTTCTGCTGCACCTAATGCTAATGTAGGCTTGCTTTGTCCCCCACTTGTTTGTTGAATGTAAATGTGCATATATAAGTATGTGCATAGATATGTGCATATATATGAATGTATGTTTTAGTGAAAAAGAAAAGCGAAAGTAGCAACCTAAATCATAAGTCCTCATCCGTCAAGCATCTGTGTGGCTTGCAGGCTAAGAAATGCACACAAATCATTAAATAACAATTATCATAATTAGTAGGGCGTGCATGTGACTAATCACCCTTGTTCCCAGCACTTCCCATTTACCTTGCCAGTGAATTAATGGGTACTTCGAGGCTATATGAGAAGAAGATGGTGTCTGGTCTCTTTGGACTTCTTCACACCAAGGCCATGTTCTTTCTCAGAAACGGTGTCACAATTACATTCTCTGAGGCTACCAATTCCTACTCCTCAGTCACCCTCCACCTAGGATTCAAGAAAAGCACTGCGGCTACCAGCAGTTCAGGGGCTAAAGCTTCTGGGGTCAGGCATGGGCAAGCACTGCTGGGCCTGGAAACCAGAGTGCATCTTTCCCCTGCATGCTTCTCTGATCATATGAAACTTAAGAGCCGGCCCTGCCGCTCTGCTGTAGCCCTCACCTTATCAAGGACTTCAAGGGCAGGAACACTGTGGCAGCAGGTGGTTTAAGGTCATGGATGGCTGGAGCTACAGCCTATGAGCACATATTTACAGTTGCTATGATACCAGGATGAAGGGGATGTGTGTCCTTCTCCTTTAGCCACAGGGCAGCCAGCCACTCAGACTCCATCGGGGCTATGGTGACACCTGCAGCTATGACAGCCTCTTGAATCCTCTCTGTCCATTTAAGAGTCTCTCTCTGCCTAACAGAGGTACTGTGGAAGGAAGAGTGACTATATAAATCTTGGACCCTCTGTTCATCAGTTGTGGGTGGCCTCTGCTGTCTGTCTTCAGCTAAGGCAGTGTTAGTTTTGCAGCCCCTTCCTAGAAAGTTACATTAGGCAGGGCCAATTTATCATCTGTACAGTGGAGACTTGGAACCTCTGATGAAGCAGAAGGGATGGTGAAAGGTATTGATGGCAGCGCTACACTGATATGGATCAACCAGTTAACTAATTCTGATGATGTGATAACTGATGAGCACCAACTGTGGGTCCCATGTGAACACCTGTATATTCTGAGAATAGAGCAGTGCCTATACAGGGCTCACAAGTGATACTATAGGGGTGTGTGTGTGTGTGTGTGTGTGTAAGAATTATAATAGACTGATAGACTGGTAACCAAATGCTACAATTTGAGGTAGCATTATGTACTATGAAGAAAGAAAAATAATGTGGGATTAGAGTCAAGGGCTCTTTGGCAAAGTGACATTTCATCTGAGACATGAATAAAGCTGAGTGACCAGACCTGTAAAGACCCAGAGGCAGGGCTCCCTGGATAGGAAACAGTTCACACAGCGGCCCTACAGCAGGGTGGGTAGATAGGAGCTGGCTCTTCCTCAAAAGAAAAGAGCAGGTCTCTATCCGTCCTGAAATGACCGAGTGGTACATCTGTACCTCACTGCAAGAGAGGGATGAACTCACAGAGGACCCCTATATTGGCCAGATCTATCAGGTCTAGATGCTCCCATGGGGCTTATTTTTCCCCCAGCGGACAAAGCTAACTTATTTATAGGACATTATTAAGAAATTAATTCTAGGGGTTAGAAAAATGGCTCAGTGGCTAAAAGTGCTTATGCTCTCCTAAAGGACCCAAGTTCAGTTCCTAGGACCTAATGTCAGGTAGCTCATAACTGCCTGTAACTCTAGCTCCAAGGGATTTGAAACTCTTTTCTAGACTCTGTGAGCACCCAGACACACATGGCACACACATATATTTGTAAATACATATTTAAAAAGAATCAATCCAAGATGTTCTTGTGGATGATGGCCTTGCCCTTCACCTCTATGTGCAGAGTTCAGTCTTTGCACGTTATCCACAGTGCTGGTGCACCTGTTCTGATGATGAACCAGGGGTGGTTTCTGAGACCCTGGGATGGGCCACTTGCCTTCATGGTGGATTCTTGGGTGTGACACAAGGATTAAGGTGTGTTTTGTTGTTGTTTGTTTGGTAACTGAAATCATAATCGTTTTCTTGACCTTAAGGTAAAAAGTGACTGATACCTGAGGTAGGGAACCAGCTCTAGGGACTGTGTATCCTTACCCCACCTTGCAGAGTTCCTAGTAGCCAGAACAGTCATCAAACCCCAGGTATATGTGGAGCCAAGAAGTAGGAATCACATCTGCCAATGGCATCATGTTCATACTTTAACCAACCCGTGAGAGCCAGCAGGTGAGGGGGGCTAAGATCAGGGAAGACAAATCCTTTGCCACATCCGATGCCTCGCAATCTTGCCCCTTCTGTCCCCTTCTCCTCCGTCCTCCTCTATGTGTGGACAGGAACTTGAGCACCCTTCCACACTTCTCCAGACAGCGACACAAATTCCGAGTTGCGGCTCCTTTTAAGCCAGCTTGTTCCCTGTCTGTCTGGTAAGTTACATCTCTGTGTAAATGTTAAGTTTAGAAGATGATAGTTAAGCTTACAATCCATAAAAAAATAAAAACCAACCATAATGGATAGCAATGTGTGGGTGATGGCCTCTCCTTGGGGCCAGATAAATATGTGTTTATCATATTCAGTTCCATTTGGCAAGAAACTTTGGGAAATACAGTGGAACAGGACACTGTTGACAGATTTCAGGGAGCAAAGTGGGGTACTGTCTTAGTTAGCATTTTATTGCTGTGAACAGACACCGTGACTAAGGCAACTCTTAGAAGGACAACATTTAATTGGGGCTGGCTTACAGGTTCAGAGGTTCAGTCCATTATCATCAAGGCGGGAACATGGCAGCTTCCAAGTAGGCATGGTACAGGAAGAGCCGAAAGTTCTACATCTTCATCTGAAGACTTCTAGCAGAATACTGATTTCCAGGCAGCTAGGATGAGGGTCTTAAAGCCCACACCCACAGTGACACACCTACTCCAACAAGGAACAAGGCCACACCTACTACAACAGGGCCATACCTTCTAATAGTGCCACTCCCTGGGCCGAGCATATACAAACCACAGCATATCGCAGGTACCATGACTAGAAGTGGGGAACACAGCCACCCAGACTCTGGTTGGACACAACCTGACCAGGGCAGGCTCTCAACTAGCCTAAGCTATATCACAGTGTCTCACATCTCTGAACATGCTGTCCTGGACCTGTGCTCTGGCAGCTCTCAAAAGACCAGGCCTGGTGCTGTCTATACCTTCCATGAGAGATACAGCTTACTTAGTTGCTCATAGCATTCTAATGGGTCTTCTTGGGTTTTGCCCCTGGGTTGTGGCAGAGCATTTTGACAGGGCTTCGGGAACCAATGGATTGACTTGAGTAACTTAGATGGTGTCAGGGAGGACATGCTAGGAAGTCACTTTGTAGTTCCTGGTGTCTTCCTTTAGACTATTGCTGGAGCACAACATGGGATGGGAAGACTGTGTGTCTCTCAGAACAGGACCCCATCCTGCTAGCAAAGATGGTGGTGTGAGGTGCTAATGGTGAATTGGTTGAGGATATCTGAGCTATGCTTCCCACTCCCAGGACAGTGCTGCCCTTGATCTGGTGAGTGGGTTACAGAGTCCTCTGGATGTTTCCTGTTTGAGAACAAGCCATATGGATCTCTGTAATCCTTATGTCCAGAATGTCCAGAAGATTGTCAAGCCTTCCCTTCAAGACTGGAAATGTGAATCAGGCCCCAACTCTGCGGCTTAAAAGTAGCTCTCTCACATCTGTTTCTTTCTCCAGGAGGAGGGCTGAGTGCATGCCCAGACGTTTCCATGGGCTCTGCCTAGGCAATAGGTATACAGAGAGCCCAAAGGTGCATGAATCTGCCTTTTCTTTTCCCTTTGGAGGCAGTTAAATTTTTCTAACCTCTCATTTGCAGCCCAAGGAAGGGCTTATCATGCTGACTGCTAGAGAGCTTTGCCTGAGGGCATCTGAGCAGGTGCCTAGAAGACATGCTACATCCATTGCATTTTCCCCAAGACCATTCCCTGTGTGGCTGAAGCTCACCCAGCCACTCCTCCAACTCCTGTTCCCAGGAAAATGCTCTCTCTACCTGCCTCTGCCTGGAAGCAGCTTGCCTGACCCTTAGGCTGTCAGATGCCTTTCTCCCTGTGTGCCTGGCTGCCAGAAGAGATAGGATAGGCTTACTATTGGACTCCCGGATTGTTAAAAATATGAAAAGGAAATCAGTAAGTCTTCATAAACCATTTTTCTGGTAGGTCTTCAAGGGGTGAGGAATGGCTGTCATCTGGCCCCGGCTCTCCACAGGGTGATCACAGGCAGGAAGGCACTTGCAGGCCTCAGCGGTTCACCAGCTCAGAGGGCAGTCTTTATAGTAGGTGCTTTGACTTCCCTACCACCTGCAAAGAGGGAGCTGCCCTCTCTAGGAATGAAAACACTAAGGAGATTCTATGACCCAAGAGGTTGAGTCACACCAATGAAAAATGCCCCCAGGCTCCTTCCTTTCCCAGGAGAAATCAGTCTGCCATTCTCTTGCATCTCATGTAGATCCCCAACTTAGTATGTGTGGGAGTACCCTGCTGCCCTCAGATGACAGGTCCATTTTTCCCAGATTTCATCAGGCAAGGACCCTGCTTCATATCCTTCCATATCAGCCATTGAAGACCCCACAAATCTCAGCATTGTCCTTGGCAGCAGAGGACACATCCCACATCCCACCTGAGTCTTTCAGCTTAGCTGTACTGATCGGCACACTGGATTCACTGCCGGAAGCAAGACTTAGCTTGATGCTTCATTGATCTCTCCAGTTCTTTTTACTCAGAATGGCTCATGGCTGGAAGGTATCTTCAAGTTAATCTAGTCTAGATGTGCCTCAGCAAACTACAGGAAGCTTTCCTAATCATCCCAGTGAGCTGGGAAGCTTGGGATTCAGTCCACATCTCTCTAGTGCTATGGAGATGCATGACCCATCTTTTGGTGTTTGTTCTTTTTTTCTCCTTTTTTTTTTTTTTGCCTGCTATAAGGAGGATGATAGCTGTCTTGGACCACCAGTAACTTACAATAGACCAGCAAGCAACTGGTCTCTATAAACTGCCCAGAGCAGACAGTTCCACACAAGAGGAAAGAAATACAGTTCAATGTTGTTTAATTCTCAGAAAGGAAGTCCAGACATACCCTTTGGGGCTCAGGTGCTGAGTGTGAGGTTCTTTATCCTTTTATGTTTTCAATAGCTTTACCCGTCCTCTGCGGTGTCTCTTATGCTCATGGTTCCCTTGCAAAGCCATCTGGAAAAACACACCATTAGGCATTTACAATTAACCAGCAAATATTCACTCGAATGGTACCCTATTCTACTGGTAGCTAGCTCTGTGGCTCTGAGTTCTTTGGGATCCACTGTGCAGTGACAAGTTTTGACTAGATGGCTGCCATGCCCCAATGAACCCCAAGGCTACCTGAAGTTCTGAGAGGCATTGGTGCCCATGTATGGGTTTAGGATATATACACCTGACTGGCTGAACTCACCTTACGACAATGCTGGTTGAAGGATGACCAGGAAGAGGATTGAACTGGGGATGATACAATAGTGTAGTTGGAAGCAAGATAATGAGCTTGGGAGGCCACATTATTAGGGAAGATGAAAATTAGTTTCCTTGTTATTAGTACTTTTAGGGGAAACCTCAGCTCTGGTGGCTGAGAAGCTCTGAAAGATGACATTATACCTCCCTTTGTCCTTCACCTATGGTGGGCACTCTACATGTGCTACCAGTTCTTTACAGAGAGAAATTGGGTACAACTTCAGCTAAGAAGGTAATGTTTCTTCCTCTCCTTATGTGCTTGGGAATAGAACCAAGGGCCTTATTGATGTGAGTTAGACACGTAGGTGACCCTGAGCCACCCCCTTTTGGGGATGGGTATTTTAAGAGCAGCCCTTAAATCTTGAACTTTCAGTCTTCCTGCCTTAACTTCCCCAAGTATCTGGGTTTGTAGGCCTGTACCACCAGGCTGAGCTCAGGGCAGTTATGTTAGATTGATCTAGAATCAGGACTAGCTAGTTACATTGTTGGTTGCATTGAACAGAGGATGTTGACCGGGATTTCTCCTATATAACCCCAGAACTAAGCAATGTGGTCTTTTACTGCTTCTTGCCCTGGTCAATAGACTCTCCTAGAGAGTACTTAGCTTCCATGGGTGGACAGTTTCTGTCTAGTAGACCTTTGGGCTGCAGTCTACTATAATTCTCAGGATAACATCACAGCAGTTATTGGGAGACAAGCATCCACCATCCCCCATACACACTTTGTCTTTATTTTAGTTTGTTCAAAGTGTAATGTAGTTTTGACTCCTGAATGGATGCTACAGAGAGATAAAGATGGAGAGGGATGGATGAAGTCAAGGCATACATGCAGCCCAGATTGTCAGGTGCTTGCACGCTCCCATTGCCTCTGGGAAAGACTGATGAATTGACACTCCTCATTCCAGGGTGGGAATGTGGACAGCCATAGGGATGACAAATAGGTTCTGGAGGAAGTTGGGTACTGCATCAGCAAATTTTCCTAGGGTCTGTTCTTGGGGTATTTATTTAAATCCTGGTATGAATTGAAGCTGTTGACTAGATAGGCTTTCCTGGTGTCATCTTCCATTAAGAAGTCATTTTAAATATTGTTGATGCATCTTTATTTGACCATTGATCACCTGCAACATGCATTTTGACAGCAGAGGTAAAACAAGATCACTTAGCCACTGCGGAATGACTAAGAGCAAGTGACATGAAGAGGAGCTTGTCTGTATCCGAGTCAGGTGAATTAAGTGCCATGTGTAGTTGTCCCCGGTCTATTTTTACCTCTCTGGGTGATTTGTTCAGTGGCAGCAACAGCTTCATGAGCATTAACCAAGCTGGCTCTGATGGGAACTAAAGGCCCCTGAGAAGCAGGGTGAGTGTGCAGTGCCTCCTGGTCACTTGGCCACCGCTGAATATACAGACACCACTGTCCCTTGCTAGATGCTAACTACACATTCCCGCCTTTTACTCTTAACACATTTTCTTTCCCAGAATCATGTGCTTTTCTTGTATTTAATGCTGGCGAGGCTTTGATGAATGGGTCAGTGTCATCGGCAGGGTCTTCTGTTTAGTTATATTCATCTTCAAACATAGAGCCTACAGTTGGATTGGGTAGTCTGATCTTGTAGTAAAATGGCTGCATGCCGTCCTCATGACCCAAGTGTGGACTGTGCATGAGGAGTACTTCCTTTCTCTCTAGTGTCTGTCCCTGCTGCCAGATTGTCACTGCAGTGAAGAAGCATCATGCTGGGCTCATTGGTAAGCAGCTTCTTAATACCTCCTACCTAGAAAGCCCGTCCTGTTACATACATTCTGTGTCACCTAACCTCACTTGTCACTTTAGATTCTTCAAGTGTCCTCCTACCTCAAATACTATTGATTCATAATGTGTTATCTTTTTGGCAATGCTAAACCAATTCTTCTGATCTCTGGATGTGGTATCCTGGTGTGATGATGCTTTCCTTGCAGAAACTGTTAAGTGTGCGAAGATACAGGTCCACGTGTACTTCATAAAACTTATATCAAAGGAAAACAACACTGGAAGGGGGCAAGAACTCAAATAACAACAAAAGAACTCCAGTCAAAGGCTGTGTGCGGCATTTCTATTACAGTCTTTGTTGCAAGTAAATAATCAGGGTTAGACGGGCTCTGAGGAAGGTCTACATAAGGGTCCATGCTTTTACCAGACAGATTCATTTAAACACTGGGGACTTACCCAGCAGAGAGAGATACTGGAATTTGCGTAGTGTAAAAGCATAGGTGATAGAAACACAGGAGCTGCCTGAAGGGACCTACCTTCATGTGGGGGGGTGTGCAGTGAACACGGCTGGAATGCATACATTTGGGAAAAATCATCTCATGTTTGTAAGTTTCAGGGTCCTATCCAAGAAGCAGAGGAGTTAACATTAAAAGATGTCTCAAAAACACTTTCATTACACACTTTTGTGCACTATGCTATTTCAAATACTATATTGCCGAGACCCCTTAAAACATTATGATGTCCTGTGAGGAAAGTTCCATTATTGTCCCCATTCTACTGGAAGAGAGCTGTGGGCTTGTATTTGCATGCAGAGGCCAGCCCATTTAACTAGTATGTGATTTTTCCAAGGCTCTGAATTACATAAGATTAGGAGAGAGTAACAGTTTTACCCTGCAATCTTTATACAAACCACTGGGCCAGACGGAGTTATCAAAAGCAATTTCTAAAAACAACAGCGATAAATCAGCAATGAAGGGAAGGGTTACATAATACATGGCGCTAGGACAATCAGCTGCTTGAAAAAAACATTAAAGAGGTTTAGATCTCCAACTCGTTCAATTTGGCACAATGTAGTCTAAGTTAATTAAGTAGATTAGTGGGAAAAGAAGAAGAAAATAGGAGTGGGGATTGAATCTCTGCCTGGGATTGGCCTTTAGATGGCTCCAGACAGTAGAAGAGGTTACAAATGTTGATGGCAGTTTCTACTTCACATGTTAGAAATATCCTCATCAGAAATAAAGAAACAAATAGAAAATGTGTGAAAGTGTTTACCACAAACATTACATTTTTCTTAATATTAAATTAATATAAAAGTGCACCTAAAGAAATAAGAGATACAAAAGGTCTGATAGGTAAGTAGGCAAAGAAGCCATTCAGTATTCTAGTTGCAATATTTACAATTCTAATTTAAAAAGAAATGCCATACATACAATAATAACTGGATATGTGCATCCATAGTATATACACACACATGTCTGTGATTGTGTGTGCAGGATTAAGAAGAAACACACCACCATATCCTCTGTCATCTAGACCTTGGCTCTTCACTAAAAGAAATCAAACTAAGCGTTCCTACAGGAGACCCTCTTGTAGTATCTGGTGTGAGAAGGTCTCCAAGAAGGATAAGGGGATAAAGATGTATCAAAGGACACAGGCCAGGTCTGAGGAACCCCCACTGCTCTGGTCTGAGACACTTAGCTCATTGAGAAGAGCAAAGACATTAACAGACTAAACAGGAATCCACGAGTCTGTACTGATATAATTAATAAATGGTGGCCAATGAGGAAAACTTCACCATGGCTCACACTAGCACTAATAAAAGTGGTGTTAGAATGTCACCCACCATCGCTTCTCAGCCTTTTGGCTAAGATCAAGTGTAGAATGTCACCCACCCCTTGGCCACCATCCCATGGCTTCTGAAGAATCACCTATATATGTTCAAACTAGCAGGTGGTCCTTGAGCGAGTAGCGTGATATTTGTATAAATTATTGATATAATTGAACAGTAACTATTCAGTGGTGAAACTAGACATCACCTTAACCAAATGGCTAAAGTTAACCTCAGCTTTCCTGGACACACCAACACTACACAGCTCCGGATTCACCCCATGAGACAATCACAATGTCACTTCTGTGGCAGAGTTGCCCCAAACACAGTCTTCATCTGATCAGGAAGAAATAGCAGGCGAATCCAAACTGAAGAATAGTGTGCAAATATCCCTGTGTATCCTTTTCTAAATGTCATGGTCATGAAAGGCAGAGCCCGGGGGAGCCGTTGTATATTAAAGAAGGCTCAATGTGTAACAGCTAAATGCACTGCATTATCTTGGATGGATTCCTAGACTAGATTTTTTTTCTTTTGAGCTATAAAGGCTATGGAGTGAAAGTTGAGTTTTGCAAGATAGATACCATCTTGCTTTAATATCAGTTTTCTGATTTTGCTAATCATATTGTTTGATTAATCCTGGCATAAAGGGTATCATATTTAGAACTCACTTTCAGATGAGTCATAAAAATATGTATGTATGTATGTAGGCATGCATGCATGCATGTATGTATGTGTGTACAAGGTTGCATATGTATATCTATCTTTCTTATAGAAACTGTTGGAGCAAAAATGAAAAAAAAGTTAACAATTGGGCAGTTGGCTGAAGGGGAAGCGGGGGTCTCACCATTCTGACAACTCTTCCGAAAATCCAAATGATTTCAAAACTAAGAGTTAAAACCACAAGTGTATGGGTAAGCCACGAGGATCAGGGCTATGATGGGTAAGCAGGAGCTCCTGGGGACTTTCAACAGGATCAATGTGGCCAGATTTCTCGGGGAATACAATTTTCCAGTTTGTATTGGGAGCCTTAGGAGAACTGATTACCCTTAGCTTCACTACCTTACAAAGAAAACATGCAAGATTATCTCTAATGCCCCTTGAGAGAAGGTTGCTGAGGCCACGGAGACAGTGTGAAGTGTAGCCTTGATGGACTATGGTGAGCTGTGGCAGGTACTGTGGAATCTCATTTACCATGGATAGATGGGGGAACTAGAAGGAAAGAGAGGGAGGGAAGGAGGAAGGGAAAGAGAGAGAGAGAGAGAGAGAGAGAGAGAGAGAGAGAGAGAGAGAGA
>JADRCH010000155.1:2266022-2276498 GCA_019843965.1 Rhynchomys soricoides | reverse complement strand
AGAGAGAGAGAGAGAGAGAGAGAGAGAGAGAGAGAGAGAGAGAGAGAGAGAGCACTAAACATCCTCTTTGCTTTTTAGTGACAATTTCCCAGCCTATTTTAAGCCACATTGATTCCCAATGGAGAAACTACCCCCAAAGTATGGATGGAGAAGTTTTGCTTCCCTCCACTATGTGGAAATGCCCCTCTGCTAATGTAAGGAATAGAATTTTCTAATAAAAGCATCCAGGGTGCATTAGAAATCATTATTCTGGTTCTGTCTACTTTCTGTATGCTGTTCATCTCTTTGCTGATTTCTTGAGGATTGGAGATGATCTTATTAAATTTAAGGTAACATGAACAAGGTCAACTGTAGTCCTTCTTTGATTTCTATGTAATATAGACAGGGCAATGGTCCCGGTACAGAGCTGTGTTTGTCACTGTCCTCTTTTGCCGCTCAGGTACATGACTCCTATTTTTAGCAGCTTTGTGGTATTGTGAATCCCAGACTTCAACCCCCAGTGAGTCAGAAGGTCTGGCTGCCCAGAGATATGTGACTCAGATGACAAGAATAGTCCAATCACCAGGAGGTGAGGGTTTAAAGCAAAGCTTTTGTGCTCAGTGGAAAACGTAAATGAAAACAGATGTTTAAATAGAAATCTATTGCCCTTCTGGGAAGGCTCTTCTCCCTCATCCCTGAAAGTTTTCATCCTCTTCCCAGGGAGGAACCTGAGCGGCTGGCCTAGAAATAGGGCCAATTCATTAGCCGTTTCCTCCACCTCAGGAGCCTTCTTGGCAGCCCAAGGGAGAGATTTCTGGGTCACATCAGCATGAGGAATTAACAAAACAATCTCCTCGTGGTCAGAAATGGTGGGTCAGAGAAGCAGAAAACAGATGTAGGGGCAGTCGAGAGAACACATCGAGTCATGAGATTTTTATCTTTTTAATTCTCGAAAAGATGAGAAGAAACAGGTTGATAGCTTCTAGATTAGATATTGGATAAGAAATTATTATAATTTATTTCCCTATCAGCCCGAGCATCCAGATATCTTCCAATGCATCTATCTGGCTATCTGCCCATCCATTTATTTATCAGTCTGTCCACATACCTATTCATCCAGCTATCTACCATTCTAATGATCTATCAACCTACCAGCTATTCGTCTGTCCATCTAGCTAGTCATCTATCCCTCCAGCCATAGACTTGCCTGTGCCCATGCACCTATCATCTGCCCAGTCCCTGTTTGTTTACCCCCCATCCACTCACCTATTTTTTTATCCATTTATCTCCATTTATCTACCCATCCATCCATCAGTCCTTTCAATAATCTACCAAAGCATATTCACATACAGCTTATTCATCTATTCACCCACACATCCATTTATTCACCCACCTACCAATCGATTTCTCTGTCCATCTGCCCCACACCCATTCATCTATCCATCCACTCTCTCATCCATCTATCATTCATCCACCTCTTCCTTCATGCATGCATCCATCCACCCATCCATCTTCACCCATCTGTTTCTCCCATCATACAATACCACTATAATCTACTACCTACTTATCTCTCCAACATATTATATATGGAAATCAGACTATACATTAAGCTCTTTGCTCAGTATTATGGAACAACACCCATACCTGAGAAGCCTACAGAGTGTTTGGAGGAAAATTGGTACAGAGGCAGTCTTGCTACAATATGCCTTCCAAGGTTAAAGTTTCATGATTTCAGGTTATCAATACTTGTGCGCTTAAAATATTTGCCTCCTCTGAGAGGCTCTGCCCCCACTGATATAAATGGACATTCAGCATAAACCATAAGATAAACTTGGACAGATGAAGCCAGGCTCAGTGTGTGTGTGTGTGTGTGTGTGTGTACCTTATAACCCTATGTAGTTCCCTGGAGATGCCTTTCAGTGTGTGTGTGTGTGTGTGTGTGTGTGTGTGTGTGTGTATGCACCTTGTAACCCTTTGTAGTTCCCTGGAGATGCCTTTTAGAGTTAAAACCCATACCTGAGATAACAGTCTTTTAATATGGGATTTAGGGGTCTGGGGAGTCAATACTTTCTCCCCCAAGCTCACCAGAGTGAAGATTCTTATCTGGAAGCTTCAATAGTTGCACTTTTAGCTGCTGTTTTGATTTTCCAGTGTTCCATGAAAGCTCCTGTATCTCTTCCCTAAATAAAAAGTCATGTTTGGTATTTGGTAAAATGTTTGTAGCATAGTGCTCAACCAAGCAGAACTAAGCTACTGACAAAATACTGTCTCAGCCACTTAATAATAATAGCTAACATTTGTATAGCACTCTACAGTATAACAAAGCACCTTTAACACACTCAGCCTCCTGAGCTCTTTGCAGCGGCCCATGGAGGCCCAAGGGCAGGTTATTCTGGGTGATTTACCCATGATATTATCTGCCCTGAGGAGCCCGTTCTAGGACCACAGAAGATGACTGAGGTCACAAGTAGATCCCAAAGCCAGAAACTGTCCATAGCCACTTCCTCTGAAGGCTTTGATCAGACCCTCACATCAAACTCAGTTTCCTCTCTGCCTTTGGTTTCTGTGTCTCACATGTGGCTACCAGGTCAGACTCCTCAACTGTCCTCTTTTCCTGCTTTAATGCAAGGACCGCTCTAGGATTAGGTCTAAGATCTCAGTACCATTGTCTTCTCGAAGCAGTCTTTTCTATCTCACTGCCCACCTTCCCCACACAACCACCAGCCCATTCTCTTCTCTGCAGCCGGATGCACTTGGTTAGACCATATCATGCTCTTCTTAGATCACCGGATTGCCCAGATGCAAGCTGGAGAGAGGCTGATGTTTCTTCTGCTGTCCATGTGGCAAAGGGCAATGAATTAACAGCATCCCTCTTTTGAATCAGAAAGTCTGAGACTTTAAATTAATGATATGTGTCTGTGAGCATCACTGTGAGCCAAAAATTAGGTCCACTAAGATGGACACTGTGGGCCAGAGATAGCTTGACACAGATGCTAGAGGTGAGAAAAGGGTTTGCCTACAGGTCCTGGCTACGTGGCTTTGGGTGAATTGGACCTGGCGAGTCCTTCATGAAGAAATGTTCCCATTCCACTGCCATGGCAGTTGGTATAGTGAAAGTAGTCACTTCTTTCCAGTCTCCATATTGACGACAGATGGTTTCTATGTAGTGTTCTAGAAGATCTCATTCAGTTGCCCCTAAGGATTGGGTGAGGTCTCAGGAGATAGGGTATGGACCAGAAAGGAGACTTTGCAGTGGGCACCAAGAGAAAAGAGTGATGGGTGCTACCATGCATGGGCCAGGGTCTAGACTCATGAGAATGTTCTGAGGCAAGAAGGGTGCCATGGAAGTGGGAGGAAAGACCATGACAATGAAGGGACTCCTCCCCCATCCTTTCTTCCGGCTATCTATCCCCTTCCCTCAGTTCCTGAAATGAAGCTATCATCCTTAGACCTTGGAACCCTTTAACAGGCTTTATGGGCCAAACTGATAATCTTACTATGAATTACAAATTGCTCTATGAGAAAAGATTCTCCTCCTCTTTTTGATCTCTAGATTTAAGCAATATTACTTGTTCTGAGTTAAAGAATAAACTTTGAAGTCATAATTCCCCATTCATATATAATAGGCACAGAAATTTTTTTAAAAGGTAAGAAAATAGTCGTAAACCTCAGGGAAACCATGTCTTCTTTAATTTTATTTAAAAATTACTATTTATTTTATGTGTACATTATTAGTAAAATGATAAAGTTTTTCTTAACAATGCTCTTGACAAGAGTGAAAAGAGCCCTTTCTCAAAATACTCCCAAAGCAGGAAATAGATATTTTGCCTGCATGTGTGTCTGTGCACAGCATGTGTGCATGGTACCCTCGGAGTGTAGATGAAGGGATCAGAATCTCTGGAACTGGAGTTCCAGATGGCTATGAGTCACTGTGTGGGTGCTGGGAATAAAACTCAGGTCCCCTAGAAGAGAAGCCAGTGCTCTTAACCACCAAGCTGTCTCTCCAGCCCCACAGACATGGTATGTCTTGTATAGTCATGTTCTTCAAGTCTATACTAGTCAAGCTTAAAGCATGTACTTTAAAAAATTCTGCTATGTGTAATTACTATGTGATATGCCATTTTCCCTTTAATAATATGCCATGATTGTTCTTCTTTACCATTAAATATAAATCTATAATATTATTTTAATACTTGTGGAAATCAAATTATATAAAAGAACCATAATTAAACTAACCTATTTCCTGTTTTGGGAGTGTTTTGAGAAAGGGCTGTTTTCACCGCTGAAGAGCATGGTTAAGAAGACTTTATTTTTTATTAATAACAGTAACATGTATATAGTTATAGTTATATATAACAAATTCTATATATTCCTCTTTTTGAAGTTATGTTTAGTGTGCTTTACACTTGGAGAGTTCTGCCCTTTGCTATATTTTTATGCCATGTCTAGAAATGCCACTGGAGAATGTGAGCCCTGGTGCCCCACAGCCTTCCCGGCTGGCTAAGTGTCACCTTCAGTCATCTGAAAAAGAACAATGAACACACAGGATTCCATATTGAAAAAAAAAATGTTTTCTGAACCAATCCAAACTCTTGAAAATTATGACTTGAGACATTCCAGTAAAGCACCTGACAAGATCTGGCTGGACCCTAACGGGGGCATCTACATGACTACCTTTCGTTTAAACAAACGCAGCCCTCAGTTGTGGTAGAATTTAGAGAATTAAGCAATTTGGTCACTGCCTCAAAACCCAGCTTCCCCAGTTGCTTGAGACTTTTAACGTGATACAAGAGGAGGAGATGTGTGTGGGATGCCAGCTATATTCACCTATGAGCCCTGGATAAGGCCTAGATATGCGACCCCTCCCTTTGTGATCTGGAACAGCCCCTTCTGTCCTCACTAAGTGGCATACAGCAGCAGGAGTGAGCTGGACATTGGGCAGGGTCCTCAGTTCTGCCTTGACCTACCAGCCTTGCGACTCTGGTGAGTGGCCTGCAAAGGCATGTGCAGTCCATCTCTTGTGGCTACTGGGGCTCAGATAACATTTAGAGAGCCCAGCACACTGCCATGGCTCTCCCCTTTTTCATCTGTGCAGATTAGGGATTCCCACATCTGACCTGTGGGGACTCCTGTGGGTCTGCTTCATTATGGTTCTAGAATGGATTTAGGAGGGCCTGCCTTTTGAAACATCAATTTTGGAGTATCCAAGGAACATTGGCTTTCTCTGGATTTGTATTTTGCAGTGATGGCCTCAGGCCTTGAGGCTTCTGTTGAAGAAGTGGCCTGCCCAATGTTCCTTGTGGTGATGTTACACGGGTTTCTTTAGCACACATTTGTATTATTTATTGCCTTGATAGTTTTGTCTGGTAGCTTAGAAAGTGACTTTCCTGTGGGTAAGGCTATGCCTGTTTGTCTTTTGACACTTCCTTGCCCCCAAGTTATATTTTAGCCAGTATGTGCCTATGCCATGGACCCTACATTCAGGATGGTTGTATAAATGTTAAAAAGTTAGACTGGCCTTTAATCCCAGCCCTCGGGAGGCAGAGGCAGGCGGATTTCTGAGTTCGAGGCCAGCCTGGTCTACAGAGTGAGTTCCAGGACAGCTAAGGCTATACAGAGAAACCCTGTCTCGAAAAACAAAAACAAAAAACAAGTTAGACTGGGAAAGAATGCCTTTTGGTGGGCTAGCCTATTGGTCTGAGCTGTGATGTCTCATTCACTCTTGGTTTATTTCAGCCCAGCATGACCCCTGGCGTGCTCATTCCAGAAAAACTACATTTAGCTCTGGCTAATATCCTGGGTGGAAAGGCATCTGTCTCACTCTCTTTAGGCCAATTTCTGACTACCCTTCTGCTTCGTACGTTAGAGTAGGATGAACCCAGCCATTTGTTTGGGGAAACCCCTGGACTATCTACCCATTCTCTAAACATTAAAGCAATAGATGGTTTATGAAATACCAAGCATTTGAAAAGTCTTAGGAACCTCGTTTCACAAGAGCATCATCTGAATACCCGTGTCTGGGTGTTCAGATACTGTCTATAAGGAGCTAATCCAGCCTCAACATCTGCGGAGTCCTTGCACATTTCCAACACTTTGTAATTCTGTGGGGGAATTGTTCACCCATAGTTTGGTTCGTTTGTCACTGGGATCAGTAGGGATGCTAAGCAATTGTGTGAACACAGACTTCCTAAGCTCCAGAATGTGAATAGCCCATCAGGGTACTGAACACACTTTACAAATCAAGTCTCAAGGTTCTTGGTCAGGCTGTGTCAATTGCTGAAGGCCTTGGGCCCTAATGGGTTTTCCTGGTTGGTTGGAGCACTTCCCTACCTCCTTAAAGAAAGTGAGTATCCTGAGATCTTTGTGATGCCACACAGAACTGTCATTGTGAACACCAACGCTCCTAGGATTCACATGATGCCCTGTAAGAATGAGTGCATAGAGTCCTTTGCTCTAATACGGGGTAAAAGGGTTGTCTTTGTGAGCACCTGTATTTGCTTTTTCTACATTGTCTCTTTCTTGACTGATTTCCTATTGCATATCTCCTTGTGCTAGCAGATCTCTTCCAATAACTTACCACCTTTTACATGTAGCATTGAATTTAATCTTTCCATCAATTCTGTTGAGTAAAAGAAAAAGGGGAAGGGGAAAAACAGCTAAAACTCCAGGAGCTGAGCAATGTGCTCAGAGGACACGTTACTGGAAGTGCACCCTGTCCTGAGAGCCTGGTTTCCTGAGTCCGACCTGGGGATTTTTCCTTCAAGAACAGTTTACCTCCATCTAATGTGGTGCTGATGATCCACCATGAAGAACAGGGATAAACGTCTTGGTGAAGGTCTAGGAGAATCTAAAAAGTGTTAGAGGTTTAATGCATTGGTTTTGCTACCTCTCTTTATTTGGATTTCATAGACCTTTTTCTTCTTCTTTTTCTTGTGTGTAAGCAAAACATATGGATAGCAAGGATTAGCAAAAAAAAAATAAAAATAAAACAAAACAATCAACAGAACTAAAACAAACACAAGATGCCCAATTAAATGTGAATTTCAGAGGACAAGTAATTTTAGTATATTTCATGTGATATTTGGAACATAAGTATAAAATTATTATTTTTATTTTGCTCTCTATGTCTAGCTGGCATCTTTTCTGAGGCTCCAATAACAACACTCTGGCTCAACAAGCAGTCCAGAATTTTTGTAAATGTTCTTTAGGTGACTTGAGGGAGCATGTGGGCTGGGACTATATTGGAGGATTGCAGAATCTACCCTGTTAAATAGATAAAGCTTCCTGGAAAAGATGTGACCTGTGCTGATTTACATGGCATTAGGTGGTTGGCTTTGTAACTGGCTACAGAAGGAGCTATTAGTACAGTCATTGTGGAGAACAACACAGAGGTTCTTCCAAATCGCAAAAACAGATCTACCACATGATCCCGTTACACCAACCACTTCCTAGTGGTTGAAAACAACCCAGTACATAATCGATACACCTTCATGGCATGTCTATTTCTGCACTATTCACAGTAGCTAAAATGAATAAAGAAAACACATTCTCTATATACAATGGAGAAAAATTATTAAGTCATGAAGAAGAATAAAATCCTGTCATTGGCAGCAAAATGGTTGGAACCAAAGAATATCATGTTAAGTGAAATATGCCAGACATAAAAGGATGGGTACCACACATGTTCTTTGTCATGGGCAGAAGCTAAAGTAGGGCAATCTAAAAGTAGAATAGGAATTACTAGAGACTGGGGAGACTTATGGGTTGATGTATATATGCTCAAAAATATCACAGAACAAGTAATTTTAGTATATTTCATGTGATATTTGGAACATAAGTATAAAATTATTATTCTTTTGCTCTCTATATCTAGCTGGCAGCCTTTCTGATTCTCTTAATTTGTTTTATTAATATGCATTAATGAAAGTATATTGCAAGGTGTTTTGAAAGGAACTATTCCTATGGCAAAAGAAGAGGAAACAGGAAAGGCCTTCTTTATAAGCCCAGCAAGTTTTTACTTTGTTAAGAGTTTGTGTCCATGTGAACAGGGCAAAGTTTGTCTCCTGCCCCATGATGTGAGCACTTGATCCTCATGCTGGAGAGGGGAAAGGCCTTTCCCCTTCACGTATGCTCAGGTGGATTGGAACACCTTGAGATCCTCAGGTGGTACACTCACCTGCTGTGTACTACCTGCTCAGCATTGGTCGCACAGTCAGGTTAGTGACAGCATCTTTTAGGCAGTCCAGAGTTTCTTGAAATCAAAGAAATCATATTTCCCCTAGGATGTCTTTGTGAGTTCTCCCAGACATGCTCATTAGGATGATTGTTCCTTGCTTTTAAGAGATGTGTCTAGGATGTCTCAGATGAAGAGGGTACAGAAAAGAAATGTCTCAGGTGTGCAAGTATTGCTTGCCCTGTTTTTCAGGTATCTGAAGAATGAAGATTTCCCTGGGCCCTCTTACACTCTAGGGAAGAAGGGGCATGCTCCAGGCTCTTGCCTGAGTTCCCTGCACTCTCCTTTCTTGGAGAGGAGGTGTATTTATATTTTTCAAAATGTATAAACCAAACAATGTTCTTTTCAACGAATTTTATCAAGTGCTGATTATGCACCAGGCGAATATGGATGGTCATAGTGTAAACTCCCTCCCTCAGCTGGTTCTTAGATGCTGGCTCTGCAGCCACCTTGGGACTGAACTCTCAACTTCACGATGTCTGCTCCTCTCAGGTAGGTCTCCATGAACTTCATATACCTCAGTGAATACTAGGCTTGAGACTCAGGAGCACCTCTCCCTTATAAAAATATGCTACCCTTGTTACCTGCTCAGTCAAGACAGTGATTATCAACAGGAGAGGGAATTGGATAGATTCAATTCCAGCTTTAAGACAGTTATGGGTGTATGCTGTAGTCCTAAAGGAGTAGCTTTGGGGTTTTCCAAGCTTTACAAGAGTATAGACATAGATTCTAGCCTTTCCCAAATATCTCTGGCCTAAAATTGATGCTAGGAGCCATGTAAGGTCAAGTTGTCTGGCTGTGAGCCTAGGTCTCTGGGTTTGAAAAATTTGCAGAGGACGTATGCTCAGTGACAACCGGAAGCAACTGAGCAGGTCCCTTCTCACTAGTGTATGTGGAAAGCTGTGGTGCTCAGTGAAAGGCTCAGTGCCCAGGAACAGGGTGAGGTGCTACCTAAAGTATGCTAGAGGTCATAGAGGTTGAGGAGAGTGTATGGGAGTCTAGAGAGCTGGAGCAACATTCAAAACTTCACATTGTTGGGTATAGTTCCCACTGCAGTTGCAGGCTTGATGTACCGGACTGCCCAGCCTTCACTCCTGAATAACTATAGCACAGGGAAGCTCTGGGCACCTAGAAGAAGGAAGATTCTTGGGGAATCAGGACATTGATTGGTCAGCAACCTATTCTGAAATGTTATGATATTCAGTCAAGTGCCAAGTGCTTCACTGTGTGTATTAATTCAGCCATCTTCATGTGGAATTCTAGAGGTTAGAGTCTGTGAATAGCTGCTTTACATATGGATTGAAATTGTACTATGCAGCCTTGTTAAATAGCTTCCTTAAGGTCCTGGCTAGAAAGTGCCAAGGTATCCTGGAATAGTCTGCCTAATTTCAAAGACTGTACAAATTATTTTCCCTAAAGGGTGACAGAGGCTGACTTCCTGAAACAATTTCTTTCTAAACAGAGATATGGAGATGATTGCCTGATTGACTCATATAGTGCCCAATATTCTTGAGGCCATGAGGAGGATGAACTTTGTAGAATTCTCCATTTTTTGATGGACTGAATTCCAAAGTTTAAAAGGTACAGAGGGAAAGATATACAAACCAACTTACCAGTTCAGTGCCCTGCTCAGTGATACTAGCTCCCCACTCATTGCTTTGATGTGCATAGTAGTCTGTGAAGAATCTTAGAATCTCAGTGTCAGGTGACAGGGGATTTGAAAGTATGCTTAAGATGAACAGCATGCTTCCTTTCTCTATGTCAAGAGACACCAGGGAAGCCCAGGATCTCTGAAAACTATCCTGTGTCATGGCTTTCCAGTAGGGGAACGCCTTTGGTCTGGCCAGCTATGAGACTGCTATCTGTAGCTATGAAACTATCTATGTTTATATAGACTATGCTCCACCCTTCTCTGAGCCTGGAACAAACTTTCATTTCACAGGTCTTGTTCTCTGGGGCTTTGGGGAAGTGGACTTGCTACTTTTTAAAGGTGTAATCCTAGCAGAAGATAGTGAGCAGGCCAGAGAAGTAGGGCACTGCCAATGTTTCTTCAGTTTTTTCTAAAGCTTCTTTCTTGGAGCCTAGTCACTGACCCAGCAAGCCTTGAAAGGCCTCCTTCTTCTCCAGAGTTATAAAGAATGGGCTCAGGACCTCCATGGCAAGTGATGGGAAAAGCTTAAAGATAATATTTAGGAGTTAGGAGTTAAATATGATGTGGACAAAAACCTCGACTACATATGCTCCATGGGAACTATCTCATACAA
>JADRCH010000155.1:2255292-2266012 GCA_019843965.1 Rhynchomys soricoides | reverse complement strand
GACAAAAACCTCGACTACATATGCTCCATGGGAACTATCTCATACAAGCGTTACAAAGGCACACAGGAAGCAATGTGCATGTGATAGTTGTTTAACTCTCCTTGGGGTATCTATGTTTGTGTCAACTCTCTTCTTGGTGCTGGTTTCATTTGAGTTCATTTCCTCTGGCAGGACTCAAAGTTAATCTGGTCTTGGCTGGTGAGAAGAGCCACCCTTCTTGCTAGGGATTATAATTCCTACTAAGGTCACCTGCCAGTTTTTATTTTCTACCCTCTGGCATTGGCCAAACTTTCTCACCAACCTGTCTTCAGAGCTGCCTCCATTGGTAGGTAGTGACCGTGAGTGAGCAAGTGAGAGACTCTTTCTTGCCTCTCCATGCTGTGGTGATCTCATTCGTCAGAGAGGAGAGAATGAAATAGGATTTTCTGGTATCCAGGCAGTCTACTTTCCAGATGGCTTCAGCTTTGCTCTTCAGCCAACACCTGAATGTGGAGCCCAAGTATAGAATTCACTATTTCGTTTGTCTTGAAGACAGATCCTCAAGCCCTATTCCACCAGCCATGTTTATGCTTTCTGGGAGTGGATAGAATAGGACTTCAGGCTCCATGTGTTTACACATGGACCACATGAAAGGCTTTAATGGAGGCCATAAAAACAGCCCAGATCACCAGATCAGTGGGCTCCATGACTCATGCCTCTATGACAGTTGTAGACCTGGAGACTATCAGAAGCCAGGAACCCAGGAGCCATGGGACTCTACTTTCAGCTCAGGATCTGGGAGTCCTAAAAGGACAAGTATTTTGTAATCCCTTGATCCAAGCTTTACTCACATGGTGAGGCTACATCTGCCCTGTTCAAGCCTGAGTTTGAGCTACTGGTGCTGAGTTGTCCAATGCCTTTGGCTGGTTGCTGTGGGAAGGAAAATAATGTACTTTGAGAGTTGAACTTATCTTTCTCCTTGCTTCAGGAGACTGAGCACATGGAAGGCCAGGGTCTTAGAACTCAAAATAGCTGCTAAAGAGGGTCCAGGGCCCTAAGAATAGGAATCTGAAATATGAGAGGTTTGCTTCCAGACTATTGGAAACAGCTTTTGGTACCTGTTGGGTGAGCCAGTGTAAGCTAGGTTCTGAGGAAGGCTCATGTAGAAAAGTATATCCTGGAGACCACAGTGGGGTGACATTTCCTATGTGAACCTTGTCTGTGTGTTCCTTCTCTCTTGTGACAGTGGGAGCATCCTGAGCCAACTTCCAGGGCTAATGGCTCTAAGTAGGGGGGGTGGCTCTTCTCCTGTGGCTGGACTCTCCCGTGAGGCTTCTGTTCTGCTTCAACAGTGAAGGATTGCTGGCCTGCTGAGTACTGGTCACTGGGATCCAGACATTGATTTAAAATGAGGGCCTTCTGATGGTTTTCATCCCACGACTTCATCTTCTATTTCTCAGCAGCTTAGTCAGATGGTGCAAGCAAGGAAGTGATTGGTATACTGAAGAATCCCTTTTCTGTGATCCGGTATCATGGGTATCATGTCTTATTTCCAAGTGATGATACCTGGTCTAAATCTACAAATAGTTTCCCCATGAGAATGAGCCTTAGGGTCCTAGAGAACAAGGATTAGGAGCAGTCAGCCCAGGCAAAGAAGGCTGAATGAAGGCCTGGTTATGCTTGGGGAAATCTAGAGAATGTTTGGCATGCTGAGAACAAACTGCCTGCCACACTGCTTAAAGGACTTAACCCTCAGGGACCCAGAATGTGGGGCTCCCTAGAGAAAGAGCTGGAAGTGTCCTGGGGACAAATTCCTTTTGTGGCCCTGTGGAACCCTGGGAAAGCAGCTGCTGTGTTTCTTCCTGCCTGGACACCTCAGAATAAGAGAGCAATAGGTATGGCTCAGTGGTAAAACATCAGCTGAGCTTTTCTAGGCCCATTCTCATTCCATCCCCAGCACTAAAAAAGAAAAAAACAAAACAAAAAAACCAAAGATAGGATGTGGATAGATGTGACCTAGTAATGCCAGCATTCAGATTCCTACAGAAAAGCCTTTCTTTGAAGTTGACCCAGTTCCTAAATGGGTGGATAATGCATTGCCTCCTGGAGCTAGGCATTACCTTCAGGATTACACTTTGGAATTCAGTAGCTCTGGACACTAAAATGGCTGTCTCCAAATCTGCACAAAATAGAAATATGGTGGTCTCAGAAAAGACTGTGTAACCTTCTCCAGCTCCTTCATCTTTCAGATGGACAAACTGAAGTATGGGGGGAGTTTGGTGGCACACTCGAGCTCACACTGCCATTCAGCAACAGTGCCAAGACTAGATTATAATTGTGAGTTCTTTGAGGCTCAGGATGTGACCAGAATATGCCCCCTAGGTCCTGCAGGAACTATATTCTGCTTTAAGAAGGATGTGGTCCTTGAAAGATGTAGGATCTGGTAGCAGTCTGTGCTCAACTCTGGCTAAATGAGAGGTTTTGGCAGATCATCTGAAGACTCCCCAGAATGGGGTCAAATGTAACAATGTTCTTTCAAGTTGAGGAGGAGAATGGGAGAGTTTGCATGCAAGACAGGGTGTGACATACAAAGAAAAGAGCTCCCATTTCTCTGCCCTGCTACCTTACTGTCTGGAAGCCTAGACCAAGGCTTGACCTCACCAGGGATGGGAAAGACGGAGTTTGAACAATTGGAGGGGAGGCTGTGGACGAACTCAGGACATCACACAGGTTTGCATCTACATCCAAGCTCTGTGCTTCTGTAGCTCTGCAATATTGAATCCCTCTAGCTCTCTAGGCCTCTGGGTCCTCACCACCGGACAGGGATAGCAGGGGTTCTTAGGTAGAAAGCCTCACACAGAGCTGCTTTCCACCTAAGACCCCCTTCTACCCCTGTCCGGTGGTGCTCTCTTGGAAAGGGCTGCTCCCTTGGAAAGGGCTCTACCTGGGTTAGTGCAAGCTCTCACCAGGAGTTCACGAGGCTGATTCACTGGCCTACGGAGAAGGGTAGCTTCCCATAACCTTTGTGGTTCCAGAGAGGACAGGGGAAGAAATGGAATAAAGAAAGGGAGGTGATCCCACACTTACAAGTTTGTAGAATTCCTTTTCGGGGCTTTGGATATGACTTGACATTCACCTTGAGAGATGTAGTTACACAGTAAGCAGCCTGTCTCAGAAACACTAGTAAAAAGTTGGCCCCTTTTCCCAGGTACCATCCTTTTTGGTGGTTTATAAGTAACTCTGTGGCTGCAAATGCCTTCTTTTCCCGTGCTATGTAAAGCTAGACACACATTTCACTTTGGTCTATTGAGGACCAAAGTCAAGAAGAGCCCCAGGCTGGTCCTGCCCCAGCAGTGGGTTGTGGCAATATTAAAATCAGTCGACTGAGAGTTCATTTCACACTAGACACTGTGCCATGTGCTCATGAGGAGCAACCGCTGTTGCCCCCATTTATAGACGAGAATGCTGAGACTCTGCAGGAGTCTTCTAACTTGACAAATTCATACAACTATTCAGTTGGCAGTGTTGGAGAGTGAGCCAAGATATGTGTATCCTAATCTCTTCCCCATGGTACCTTTCAAGTCCAAGAAAGAAATATCAAGGAGGAACATGGTCTGTACACTCCTGGATAGCAATAAGTAGCAAGGGAAGGGGCTGGGTTGGACAGCCAGGTTGGTTGGTTTTGGGGGATTTTATTTTTTCTTCTATGAACTATAAAGACCAAGTCCCCAAATGCTGGACATCTGGATACCTCCTTAAATGGGTGACATGCACTTCCTTCAAGCTCCATTCTCATTGGCCTGAATGAATCTCCAGCCTTCCTTATCACTGAGTCACTGCTGAGCTTAGTTAGCTCCCTTCACCTTCCCCTTTCTTCTTTCTCTTGGTCCCACAGCCTGATAATCCTTACACACAAGTCTACTGAGTTGAAAGAGCAGTGCAGCTCACTCGCCCATCCTTCTTAACCCTGCATCCTCTCTGTCATCTTGGCAGGATGGATGGGAACATCCCAACATGACTGAGGTGCTTCACATGCCTGTATGGTTTTTCAACTGCAGGACACCTCACAGTGACTCCAGCTACTGGCTCAACTTTGGTCTGTTCCTTTGAAAGCCATTTCTTGCAGAATGAATTTTCACCTGCCACTCACCTTCTTCTCTAGGGTTGAGGGAGGATGGGGTGGGGGAGAGATGCTTCCAACAGTTTGCCCTTTGTATATATGACAAGGGATGCTTGCCCTTTGTATATATGACAGCCATTCACTTGAGAAAGAATTGTGAATACATGCAGCATGAGTGGTTCTTCTTGGCTTGGCGATCCAAGGACACGTTTCTTGCCATATGCGGTTTGCAGCTCTGCATCCCTTGAACTGTCCTTGTGACAGTTCCCACTGCCCCTCCACATATGTACTCAGTCACGGACATGTTCCCACATGGAGTGTGAAGCAAGGAGACATTCAAATCCTAGCTGAGGAAAGGCCTGAGAGCAGGTACCAGGACTTCTGTCTACTGCGGAAGGTCTGGGCAACTGCCCTGTTCTCTGGGAGAACATTAACTTGGGAGTACATTGGCTGCAGTGTCTGCCTTTACTCCAATACAACATGATCTCCACATCTCCAGGGCCATACTTTCCCTCCACGGCTTCTGTTTTCTCTAAAGCAAGGTGTACAGCCTGGGGTGTCACCCATTAGACCCTGGCTTGATGCCCTGTGTTTGGCACTTCAGTTTGGCAAGAGATACCCTGCAAAGATGCTGCCTATGCAGCTGTTATCCTCCCTCTGTCCCTCTCCTGATCTGCTAACAAGGCTTCTTTTCCACTTAAGGGTGTCAGGGGGTCAAAATAGTGGGGCCTCCATCGACAGGCCATCTGGAAATGCAGTTGCCCTGTAATTAAGTTGTTCTGTTAGCAACGTCATAATCAATTACACAGAGTAAGATGCTTGTCTCCCGATGTGTGCAGGTTTGCAGGAAGATGGGGTAACATGTGGTAGGGCATTAGGTCCTTGATGAGATGGAGCAGACAGATTCTGCCTCGATGCTGTTGCCCCCATTCTTGTTGGTGACTTCTTCAATTTTTTTTTTTTGTTAATTGTGAGGGGAGAGATTTGCTGCTCCTGAGAACCACTGAGCAGACAGAATAAACTCTGGTTACCTGTTGGAGGATACGGATGATAAGGACAGTGAGAGTCAGGAAACCAGGCTTGACTCACCTTGACCTACATTGCACTTAAGAAGCAAGCTCTGAAAAGGTGGCTCATCTCTTTGACCCTCACTCAGCCTTGCTAGTCTGGAAAACTGATGCTGGTGTTCACTAGACTCGTCAGAGCATTAGGGTCAAATGAGACTTTTGAAGACAAATGAATTTTCAACTTACAAAAGATAGATGGATGGTTACCCTGGAAGAAAAGGTGGATTGGATATTCCATCATGTGCAAGTCATATCACTGTAGGGAGATCTGCATCCAGGCATGGTAGGTGGAGAGAGTTTACAGCAGTTCTCAACCTCTGGGTCATGATCCCTTTTGGGGGTCAGACCACCCTTCCACAGGAGTCACATATCATATATCCTGCATATTAGATATTAACATTACAGTCATAACCATAGCAAAAGGTTAGTTATAAAGTAGCAATGAAAACAACTTTATGCTTGGGGGTCACCACAACATGAGGAGCTGTATTAAACGGTTGCAGCATTGAAAAGATTGAGAACCACTGGTTTAGAGAAACCATAATGCTGAGGGCTGCTGCCTTAGTAAAGGTGGCTTCAAGCTGCACCATATGGGTAGGCAGGACTCTACTTGAACCATGCTGTAGGGACTTGTGGGGTAGGCATGTACTTATCCCCCGCCCATCTCCTCTCTCAATAGGGAGATCCTAAATCCCAGGGTAAAGAGGGAGAAGATTTAAAGGGTCTGTTCTGATCAAGACACTGCCCAGAGGGGCAAGTCCATCTCCTCTGCCCTTTCTTGAATGTGTCAAGTGCTTCAGTGGTGTTGGGGTTCAGGTAATGTACATCAGAGTGGGGCACTCTCTGGAGGAGGTGTGATATAAGCCATGCGCCACCTATGCCCAGAATTTGTGTGGATTTTCATGGTGAGGTAAGTTGAAGCCTAGGTTTGGCCTATACTGGGGATTTTGTTTGCAGTGTAGGCTGTGTGGAGAACAGCAGGGTGCAGGACCGGGACAGGACTGAAAATGGCAGATGGCCACCCTTCTGGCTCTTGTCAGCTTGTTTCGGCATCCTTCTGTAGGCTGTAGGGCCTATGGATGTGGTTGCAAAGGAGGTGTAAATCTCTAGGTGAGTTCTGGTATGGCTCATCTGGCCACTGTGTTTGCAGAATTTAGAGGAAGAGTATCTAGAGATAGACATAGACATAGGTTAGCCCTCTCAGGTTAGGAGCTGGAGACAAAATGACTCCTGAGGAGCTTGCTTCTGAAATGTGGTAGGAATTGTGGAAGATTAAATGGAATCTGTTTTCAAGGCACTCTTGAGCTGTGGGAACCTTTCTTTTGAGTCTGTGTGGCATAGTTAAATTGCCAGAATGCCCTCAATCCTTGGGATACAGTGCTTTGTGTCCCTACTCCCCTACCTGTACCTTCTCTAACCATCCAGGCTGAGGAGGTTTGGAGACAGGGGTTGTGCTTCCTCCTGTGTCTCTAGGTTACTCTCCAGTCACTGCTTTGACTTATGAGGAGCTGGAGCTTTCTCTGAAAGAGCTGCTTCCCAGCAAGTCCCCAAGGTGGTTGCACATGGTGGAAACCCCAAGAAAGAAGGTATTGTTTTCAAAGGGGACCAAGCAGCTAGGATAGGAAAACCATCTTAAGGGTGTCTTGCTCTAACCCACTCCCCAGGAACCAGAAAGAAGACATTGCATTTATCTGGACACTCAATAAACAGGGCGGAATTGAATTCATTTAGTTAAATTAAATCAAATTGAATAGAACCTAAGTTGCCCCACAGATCATTAGGCATATGCACCAATTACCCAGCAGAATAGTCATTCTTCTGCTTTCTGTCAAGGAGAACACTGGGCCCAGCTCCAGCCTACCTGGTGGCCCAGAGCAAAGGTCACCCAAGACAGTGGATTCAAGGCCTTAGGGACAAGGGAAAAGACCTGTGGATTTGAGTAGTGAAGGGGCTTGGCTCCTCATTTGTCACACACTTCTGATCCAGAGAGTGGATCTCTGAGCTTGTTATCATCACAGGAGACAAGATTAAGAACTGTAGCCAGTCAATTCCCCTTTAAAGTCCGTGGCAAAATGAAACTGTCTAGAATTGGTCCCAAGAGCAGAATGAGAGCAAATTGTCCCAGCATTCCTACCTGTGAATGGATGAAGAAAATACTCACATTGTAAATTGTGAGAGAGACAGGATGAGGCAGACAATGGCCTGATTGCTCCTGCAGGTCTGGGCCCCCAGCCTTCTGTCCTGAGACTGGCAGGAGCAGAAGCCTTGCATACCAGACATGCCTTGAGGACACCCACGTTGGGGAGTGCAGATGAAGGAGAAATATGTAGCAGAGAGGCAAATGACCTGTGTTTTTGGCCAATCTCTTCTACCCCAGGGCCAACAGTCTGACTCTGACCTGTGGGATTAGTGGCCTGATTTGCAAATGAGAAAAATCAGTTCTTACATAAGCAAGCAGGGAAGCTGGACTTGACTGTCTTCCGTGTCATCCTCCAAATGTGTGACGTGTTCTAGATGTTCACTTTCTGCTCTGTAGACAAAGGCAAGGACAAGTGTGTTGCTCCCAGGCCAGGGACTCAATCCCTGCCTGTCCTACAACATGGCTTCATCCTTTTCTTTGTTATCCCAAAAGTGTAGCATCTGCCTGCTCTGCGTCCTCCCCAGAGGGGCTTGCTTTTCCTGGGTGTTTGCCTTGCATCATTCGCAGTACAGAGTGAGTTCTAGGCTCCACATGTGTCTCTTAGACAGGATTAGAACTGGGCTTGCCTTCCTTTCAAGTTTAGCTTTTCTGTTCCACCCAGAACAACCTGCCATTCCCCAGCTGTACTCCCTAGCTGCCAGCATGTCTAAAATTACAAGCATTACCTTGCTGTAAGGCAGCTGCTATTTCTATTCCCTGATAGAAGTCAATACTAGAGAGTGGAAGTACCCAGAAGCCAGGGGGTGGCATGTTGGCTAGATAGAAGCAAATAAAGCTGTTCTGTTTCATGGCCCTCGTCAGGATGTGTCTAATTTGGGGGCCTGCTTTGTTTACTTCATCTTGTTTCTGGAAGAGGTTCTGCCTTTCCCGCCTAAGTGACATCACTCTGAGGCACAAAGTTCCTTCTTCTCAAGGTGAGCAATTCCCCTCTTCAGCTGTTCGTAGTGAGTAATTAGTGGAGAAAGAGGCTAATGACAAAATTACCTGTTGGGGCAGGGTTTATGTGAACCAAAGGGAGGAAAGATCTTCATTTACATGTTTTATTTTTCTCCACAAAAAAAGGAATCACAACAAAACCCCAGACTTTCCTGCTGCTGATTTAGCAGTCACGTCTGAAATGTTCCTACCCAGCATTTCCTCCACTCAAGAAAAGATTGTAGCAGGTGGTTCCAGGAGAAGAAACGGTTCTTGGTTGTGTCCACTCCCCCACCCCCAACCCCACCCCATTTATATTCGACTCGCTTTTTTTTTTTTTTTTTTTTTTTTTGGCCATGTGATTACATCATTTCTTTTCAGCCTCCTTACATCCCTTTCTGTCTGCTAGACCAAGAAACTGAGGCCAGGACTTACAGACTTGCTCAGGGGGTACCTAGTAAGCAGTGGTATTAGGACTAACTGGTACCCAAATCCAGTACCCATAATCTTGGGCATTGATAACTAATACATGCCCATTTTGTTGGAAGACAGAAACAGCGTACAAGAAGAGAATTGCCAAGTTACAAGGTACTGGCTATTCTTGGCTTTCTCCAAGCTACACAATCCAACTTGGCCAGAAAACAGTGGGTAACATAAGGGTGGCTGGGCAGCGCACTGCCCACGGGGCTGTTCAGTAAGCTGGCCTCTAGCAAATGTTTAGAGTTCTATTAGAGGTCTAGGCCATTTGGTTCCACTCCCATCCTGCCCCACCCCACTGCAAAGCCCAGAGTGCCTATACTTGGTAATTGTCCCAGGTCACTGAAGGCTGCTTAGCCAGGCCAAGCCTCCTGCAGCCTCTGCCCTTCCTGCGCTGCCTACCTTCTGCTGTCTCTCCCTTTCCTCCTACTCCTTGGAGAAAATAAATCTGCCGGCCACTGGACTCCATCCTATTTGTATTCGGCAGCTGCCTTGCACCTTGCTTGCTTTCTCTCTCCTTGTCCCTACTTGGCTGCCTTTTCCTGCCCTCCCTTTGAGAAGGGCCTTTTGCATCTCTTAAAAGTCTTTTCAAAGTGCATTTCTTCTTAAGGTTAACAGAGGCCATTGCCACCAGGGGTTGCTGATGACCCACCGTCTCTCCTCCTGTTCCCTCATCCCTTGCCCTGATCTCCAAGCTCTTGTATCCCCCTTCCATATTCTGCGGTCCCATTGGTTGGGCCCCATGCCAGCCTATCCTACTGGTTGCTCCTGAAGTCTCTGGAGGCCTCAGTAATCATGCCTGCTTTCCAGTGGCCAGTGGGTAAACCTTCATGCTGGCAACTGTCCTTGTTGCCTAAGCGAGCTCTCAGGAAGATTTGGGGGCCTGTTGCTATGGAGACAATGGGGGTATCAGCTAGTACCTTTCTCAGGCATTCTTATGCAACCTGCCCTCTTTCCTGGATCTCGGGGATGCTACATGGAAGTTTCTTAAATTAATCCTGTCAAAATAGCTTTTGAATTCTTTCAAAGCGGGTCTCTTTTTTTCCTTTTTCTTTCTTTCTTTTTTTGTATATTGAGAGACACAAACTGTTCAAGAGAAGAATTGAGAACAAAGCACTCAGGCCTGGAGAGGAGTGGGGGAGCATTAGAAGACAAAGGTGGAGGTGATTGGCGGGTTCTAGAACAGGGCCTTGGATGGGAGGTCAGAGGGACTGAGAAGGCTAATGGGGACTAGAGAGTCATCTCAGGCCTGGGAGGAAGCAGGGCCATGCAGGCTGGAGCCTGGCTCTGACAGGAGCAGGAAGTAGGGCTGCTGGAAGAATTCTCCCTTCAGAGGCTGGGTGAGTGAGATCAGTGACAACAGCAATGGTGTGGACGCTCTAGCGGATGAAAGGCGATCATACTTTCCAGTTTGAACAACACATGATCAGATGAAGACCAGAGCAAGCTCTGGGAAGAAGACAAATAGCAAGCCACACACAGGGAGGAAATCATCATCAAATCAGACTCGCAAACATCCAGCAGAAACTGACTGGAGGAGCTGAGGCATTCAAGTGGCGCTCCACGATGAGCTTGATCTCCATGGATGAGCTTCCCAAGTCTGTTCAGCCACAGGCATTTTGATACCACAAGACTGACAACAGTCGCTTCCGCTGGAAATAGCTTGCATTCTAGCTGATGTCAAGGACGGATTGTTTTTAATGCCCTAGCTGTTTGCTCTTTTCCCCTCTCTCTGTTGTAGATCCAGGGACCCAGCCTGATCTGGAACAGGAGAGTTTGGAGGAGACCAGGAGGGGTGTCCTTGCTCCCAGAGTTCACGCTTAAAAAAAGCTTACTTGGCACTTAATAATTTACCTACCTACATACACACACATACAACACACACACATACAACAAGCAGACAAACTCACATACAACACACAGAGAAACACACATATACAACACACAGACGACACACAGACA
>JADRCH010000155.1:2206465-2249930 GCA_019843965.1 Rhynchomys soricoides | reverse complement strand
GCTGCTGCTGCTGCTGCTGCTGCTGCTGCTGCTGCTGCTGCTGCTGCTGCTAAGTGTATGCATGCTCTAGAAAGAAGCCAGTTTGTTTGGTAACACATCGTGTTACCTAGTTTCGCTTTGGTGAGGGTGACTAGTGCTTGCACCAAGAGAGCACCAGCAACCATGCTGATTTAAGGAAGAATACTACTCATTATTTCTTAGGAATGGGTTTAGAGTTGATAAGCTGTTTGGTACTATGTAGACAGAGTAACAGTTGAGCATGATGGGGCTCAGGACTACTTATCATGTCTAGACTTCACAGAACTATAAAAAGCAAGATTACTCAAATTTGTTGAGGACACAAATGGGAGAAATGATCAGTGCCACAAATAGAAAAAAATGTTTATAAAATCTGTGCTGCCTTCACACTTAACATGACAGGAGACCAAACATGCTTGATATGCTTCCCAAGAACTCCCAAATAAAATACTGTAAATATGCCAACAAGCTTGAAACTGGAAACCACAGTGCAAGTCAGCACCAGTAAAAGGCTGTCTCAAAGAGAAGGCAGGTGTGCTCTCAGCCTCGTTTTCCCCCAGGGGTTTAGCCCATGGTTCAATAAATAACCCACAGCCGTGCTCAAGGAAGGACCCAAATTAAAATCAATGCATCATAGAAGAACCACGAACAGAGGAGGGGAAGGAGGAGAGTTATTGGGGAACATATGAAAACCAGAGGAATGGGGGTGGGTGGATAAGACAGTAATGAAGGGGGAGGGGTCATATGACCAACTACTGTGAGATTGTCAACGCATAAGTAAAAATGTATTTAAAAATTAGGTCAGCTTGAAACCAGTAATAAATAGAGTTAGGCCATCGCAAGCAAGATCACAGGCCTCTGCAAATGAGCCCTGCCTCTGCTACTGCTGTATTTGGAACTGGATAAAATTTACTTAACCTTTGTGAGCCTCATCAAGAAAGTATGACTTCTGAAGCATTACACAGAAAATGAAAAGCACACAATAAATTATAACTTGTATCAACTCTATTAGTGCTATTAATAAAATAACTGTGCTGTGGTTACAGAATATAAATCAGGACTGGGGTGTAGCCCAGGGTGAGAATGCTTGCCCACCCTCAGAGATCCTGGGTTCTCTGCTCACTCCTTTTTCTCAATCAGGGTTTATTCTAAAACCTATCTTGAGAAATAATTAAATTATTTGAAAGAAACTACTTATGCACAATTCATTAATGGTGGGAAGCATGTACAAAATGCTGGGAAATTGGGTGTTATTACATGTATTTTAGCTTGTCTTGGTGCAGGGAACCGTAAGTCACAGCTCTGTGAACTTGGTACATTTGGAAGTTTAGGTCGTGTGTATATTTAGCAATTATAAAGGTTAAAAAAAATCAGGTTTGAACTTTCAGAAACCATCAAAAGCCCAAAATAGAACAAAGCATACTCTGTGAAACAAAAATTCAAAGTAAATGCACAAAAATATCAGTAAGCATAGGTAAGCATCCAGGTCCTAATATGTTAAGTATTATGTAAGTAGGAGGGGTAGTCTTCCACAGAGAAGAGTGGGACAAACAAATGGTAGTCCTGAAAACACACATACAGATGCTACTCTATAGAAAAAGCAGGTTATATTTAGGAATGCATGTGCATATGTGTATACAAAGAGGCATATATCAACAATTAGTGAAAAGAGGCTATATTTGAAGGAGGGAGGGATAGAGGGGAGGCTTTGGTGTGGGAAAGGAAAGAAGAAATGATGTAATTATAATGTCAAAAAAAGAAAAACCTAAGATTTGAAGAATTAGGTTAAAAATAAAATCCATCCATTTTGTATACAAGAGATACACTAAAACCAAGTAATTTGGGGGGTTAGAGAGGTGGCTCAATGGCTAAGCACACCTTTTTCTCCTCTTCTTACCTCCATGGGCGTCAGCATTCATGTGTACACACATACACCATATGTATGTGCACGCACGTGCACACACACACATACTTAAAAATAAAAACAACCTTTAAAAATTGAAATGATACAGAAAGTCCTAAAATTGCACTATTTAGGAAATAGTTTAAGAATAGATTTGATAACTGTTTCAAGGAGCTGATTATAAAGTAAATTATGTTACCGTAGGAACTGCAGAAATAAGAATAGAAATAGAGTAAGAATAGAAAAACAAAATTAACAAGGACACAAAGTAATACACTCTGAAGAGATTTTAAGATTAAGATGATTATTGCTAGTAATTTTATATGCTAATAAATATTAAAACCCAACTTTAGGTAAACAGATAACGGTGCCTGCTATCAAGCCTGAGTTAAATCCCAAGTACCCACGTGGTGGAAAGTTAGAACTGACTTCAGCCAAGCTGTCTGCTGCATTTTATGTATGGACTGTGGCCTCTGTCATGTTTACTCATAAATGCACACGTACAAATATCTAAGTAAATAGGCAATGCATTTTTCTTTAAAAATACTAGAACTATGTATATATACACACACAGTTCTAATATATATACAGAGAGAGAGAGTTCTAGTATTTTGTACATATATATGTACAAGACTCACACACAGTTCTAGTATCAGGGATGAGACATGAGGCATAGGAAGGTGTTGACAAACTCAGGTGTGCAATAGGAACTTCATGGAAAAACCTATGATTTTGTGATCCAAATGTAAAGATAGAGTGAAAGGAGATCTTAGAACATGTCCTACGAAAGAACAGAGGAGAGTGGGGGTAAAGGTCAAGTGGGGATGGGCACAGGGAATGGGGGAAAGGAAAGGTAGGGGCGTCACTAAATAAGGACGTGTGGAGAGGCCTTATGATAGCCTTATGATAGCCACTAATTTGAAAGCTAATTAAACTTTTTTTTTCTAAAAAGGGGAGGGGGTGAACAAACATACCTCACACCAGTGAACAATGCTTATCCCAGAAGACAGGAGTTACAAAATCAAAAATCTTAATGCCACACATGGGTCATCTCCCCATTAGATAATAGTTTTTAAAAAAATCCCCAGAGGCTTCCACACCAGTTAGTTATCCTCTGTAATTAGATAGCAGGACCCCACTGCTGAAGGCATCCCATAATTTGGTTGTGGGACACATAGAAATCAATTGTGAATTGACCAGGAAACTCTTTTATACTGGCTATACTTCAGTGCTGAAGGGGCTATCCAGGTTTTGGGGAAAGAAAGGACATCAAGGGTTTATCTGTTGCTGGACTACTGTACTGAACTGCCACTCGTGATGTGCCTATTGGTGTAATACTGGCAAGACTGTCTATGGGGGTAACCGTAATCAATGGTTTGGGTTGGGCGGATTGGTCAGGAGACCTACGGTCAAACATCTACAAAGTGGAACCAGGAAGAAACGAAGAAGGATGGGGGAGGATGCTGTGAAGTGCTGTCCTCCAGACATGATGGAGCTCTTGCTCGTGTGAGTTCACAGCAGCTGTGGTTGCCTTCACAAGACCTGTATAACATGAAGCCAGTCAGAACCTTCCAGCATGTAAGAGGCAGGGCCCATGAAGTGCCACCCTTAGCTGAGGATATAAAGACAGTTGATAGTTGCTGGGAGGAGGGAAGGTCACTTTTCTTTAGGACAGTGGCCACTGGTAGGTTCCGGATGCTACAGTGGGTGACCCAACACCCATGATTATGGGTGGCACCCATATGGACTCATTGAGCTAATTATTTTTCTAAAAAAAGAAATCCATTTTAAGTCAAGAACAGAATTTTAGTAATGAAACCATAGAGGCACTCCCTATATATAAAATCAAGATCGGAAAAGGTTTGTGTACTACACCAGTGCTGACTGGTGTTCTGAAAGGTCTAGAGGGGGCCAGTGAGATTGCAGGCAGCGCAGAAAAACATGGCCTAAAGAAGGCCAGGAGAGACAACCTCAAGTACGGACAACAAAGTCATTGTCCAGGGTAACCCAGTGTGTGGTGCTGGCTTAGGAATGGCAGTCAGAGGCATCAGCAGCTGATTGGTGTCACCTCATGAGAGGCAGAGTACACATACTGTGTACCGGCAGACAAGGTTGGTCTTCCTGGCGGGACCAGTTTGAAATTACCTGCAGTCAGTGGTGACACAAATAACTAAACTGTAGCATGAGGGTGTGTCTTCTTTGGAGACATGTGTAACTAGTGCAAAGCTATGACACGGGAAGGGCAGGGCTCACCTGGGTTGATGAGGAAGGGCTCTGGGTTGACAGGTTCTTAGGAAGAAAACTGCTTTTCATGCTGACCAGGAACACTGACCCAAAACAAACCACCGAGGGGTTAAAGAGCTAACTGTCTTGTAACTGCAAAAGCTGTAAGAATGGAGAGAGAGCATTTAACTGGTCACAGCGTTTACGGGGTCTTTTAAAACACAAAGCTAGAAGAGACATGAAGGTAAACGTTAAAATATAAAACTTAAAATATAAAACACAGGAAAGTGGGCTGGAGAGGTGGCTCAGCCAAAGAGCGCTGACTGCTCTTCCAGAGGTCCTGAGTTCAATTCCCAGCAACCATGTGGTGGCTCACAACCATCTGTAGCTGGATCTGATGCCCTCTTCTGGTGTGTCTGAAGACAGTTACAGTGTACTCATATACATAAAATAAATACATCTCTTTTAAAAACACAGGAAAATTACAGAAAATATGTGAAAGGCAGAAAAGCATGTACAAGATGGGAAGACATTCGTCCACACAATGAAGACGGACGGTTAGTGCTGCTGCTTAGAGACCCTAGAAACAGCTAGAAAAACAGAATGGTCCCATTGTTTGGTAAGAGGCACAAACAGGTTTATTCACCAACTGTGAGCCATATAATCAGCATTATGGGTGTGTGTGTGTATGTGTGTGTGTGTGTGTGTGCGTGTATTAATCTCACTAGTAAAATAGAAAATATATTAAAGATTCAGTTTTCATGTATTAAATTGCCACTGATTTTTTTTTAATCATTGTGCAATAGCAAAACCTGTGATGAAGTAGGTTCTCATATACAGTGGTCCAAAGAGAAAAACTACAACCTCCAGGAAGCAATTGGATAATAGACATCAAGGTCTTTGCATTGTTCTTACTCTTTACCAGTCATTTTCCTTCCAGGAATTAAGACTAAGAAACTAGATTTGTATTTTATGTATAATGCTGTTCATTGCAGCGTTATATAAGACAACAGCCAAGAAAGAAAGAACTTACTATCAGGAGGTACTTAAATCAATCAGTAAATGTTACCATTCATACAAGCTGGTAAAAATTGTTTCAATGCCGACGAGTTGAAATGCTCATTTTATATTAATAGTAAAATATAAAACATATGGTGTATAGTCGTAAAGATTAAAAAGAAAATAATTGTACAGAGCGTCATATTTTCAATTTTACATGAGGATAAATTTAATGGCATATGAATAAAATGTCCAGACCAGAACTAGGAGACAAATTTATTATTAGAAATGTAAAATTATATGCTCAAGCTCTAAAATACAAATAGAAGAGGACTTTAATTGCAGCATTATTTAAAAGACCAGGGGGTTTGCTGCATAGGCCAGGTGATATAACTGTAGCAGAGCAAAGTGTCCTTGATGGCTCTTCCTAGTGTCCAGGCAGCTGGGGGCCACAGTTCCCATGCTCTGTGCAAGTCACATATGGCTGGGATATTTTCTTCCAAGCTTCCGTTGGCCTTGTTTGATCATAGGCAGGGAGGGATCCTGCAGACCCAACTAGAAACCTTGTTATATATCAGAACTACAAAGGAAGCTATGGATGCTTACCCAGGAGACAGGGAAAATAGGGGCAACATTTCACTAACTGCTAGTGTATGAAGGAAGAAAATTATAAATGGTTGTGGAAAGTGGAACTGGTGTTCCTGGTTGGGCATTAAATGGGCAGATGCTCAGTATGGTACAGTCAAACGGCCATCATGCAAAAGGCTGAGCTTGGTGGGCCCAGCAGCATCATTAGGGGGGCATGAGGGCAGGCTTAACCAGGAAGAAATTGGACAGGAAGGTCTTATGCCTGCCTCTTCCCCCTATGTGAGTCTATAGTCCCTGCTGATGGCTGACCTGATGCCCAAGTAGGTAGAAGAAAGAGGGATGTGTGGAAGGTTGCACAGACTGTTTAAGCCTGTGGGCCTCCACTCGCCTCTGCAGTAGTCACCTGCCAAGCTTCTTCTCACAGACTGCTGACCTACCCCAGAGTTCCTGAGTCACAGGGCTAGCGGGAGATGTCTGGATTTGCATTTTAAGTAAGTTTTGTGATGCCATGACTGCCTGAAAAATCACATTTTTGGACCCAGGCTTCAGGCCAATTGCAACAAATAAACTTGTTCAAGTTTGTACTGGCACTTACTGGTGTAGACAGCCCAGCAACAGTCTGTGGCATTGGGGTGGGGGAACCCATGCTGAAGAAGCACTTCCTCTCTTATATCTAACTCCTGGAAGCCATTATTGCTGTATGTGGAAGGTGCTGCCAGCTGTTTGGTGGTCCATTCTTCCCAGACCCACTTTTCTGCCTTGACACTGGGGCAGTCCTACTACCTACCAATATTGTCGCTGACTGTTAGGGATGAGAACAAGCACCACCCTTTTCTGGCCTTTTAGGGACAACATTCTTCCCTATCCTGCATGAAGAACTGGAATCTTTGGTTTAGAGCAATGACTCTCAACCTTCCTAATGCTGTGACCCTCATGTTGTGGTGAGCCGCAACCATAAAAATATTGTATTGTTACTTCATAGCTATATTGGATCATAATGTAAATATCTGATACATAGCATAGCTGATGTGCAACCCCAACCCACAGGTTGAGAACCACTGATCTAGAACATCAGGATGACTGTGTGCATATTGTTGGCTGCTGTTGGCTGCTGTTGGCTGCTTCTTGTTACCTGGGAAGGAAGCCTTTCTCAGTAAAGCACCTTGTTCTGATCATAGCAGATGGAGATACGCTACAATGTAGAGAGCTACAGATAGGCCCCCAAAGTTTGATAGTGATACAGTAATTCTCAGTGTCTCTTAGGAATTTTAATGAAGATGTGTGGTCCCAGAGATTGTCTCCATTCAAACTGAGCCTCATGTATTTGAGTTTTCAGCTAATTAGTTTAGGAAAATATCCATGTGCCCACCCCCACAGCTCCTGCTGCTCTCTTTCCCAGCTTATGGCGTAAAGTGTGAGCAGACTGTGTGCTTAACACACTTTGGAGTCTGTTGCTATGGTGCTGGGGAGGAATCTGGTTCTCATAGCAACATCAGGTTGACTTGATGCTCCTCAGACCATTGGCAGAACGCAGGCAGTGGCTTATGGGATCCCTGTGCAGTTTGGGACTGATGGTATTTATTGAACTGAAAATTGTTCTGAGTACCCACAGCCCATCCACCCCTTCCTGCCTGCACACCTCTCCCCTAGATCACTCAAAAAATCAGAATAACAGTAAGATAAGAATAAAGGATCCCCCATCTCTCTGTCTCGCTCTGTCTCTGTCTCTCTCTCTGTCTCTGTCTCTCTCTCTCTCTCTCTCTCTCTCTCTCTCTCTCTCTCTCTGTGTCTGTGTGTATGTTTTGGTAAACCACAAAAATAAACCAAAGCATTACTTTGATGTTGTCATCAGGTTAAGTTCTCATTTGGGTTATCATTCCCCATTGCAAGGCCAATCCCTGCACTGGCATGCTGTCTAATCATGTAGCTCTGCCCGCAGGCCTGGCATATTGCTAGGAAATCCAGTCATTTACAGAGGTCCAGGGTCTTGTGAGCAGGAACAGCTCTCTGATCTGAACCAAGAGGGCTAGGGTTTCTTCAAGCATCTTCACTTTGGAGGCTCATGGGCAGTGTTAATACACTGCTGTGAGACCAGCCCTAGGAGAAGCCAGCTACTCCAGTTTGCTGAAGCTTTTCAACTCACTGACCAAACAAACAAAGGTCTCAGCCCTTCTGTATTTTATGCTCAGAACTGGCCTATGGCTTTAGGATATATTTATAATCTGGGCATCTGTCAGAATAAATGATAACAACATGAATCCATCAAAAGAGGAAGGAATCTGATCTGTCTATGTAGATCTTTGGTGAAAGAAGAGCCACACTTTATCTGACTGTTCAGTGCCTTATAGTATCCCTGTGGGAAAGAACCATGGGTCCCTATTCATTTTCCTCACAGCTTGTCAGTCCCTCACCCTACAAATGGTCACTGAGCTTCTCCATGTTTGAAGCTGTATTCTAGACCTTCAGCATGAAAGAACACAAGACAGGGCTTCTCCTCCAATGGTGCCTGCCAATAAACAGCCAATAAACCAGGAGAGGAAGACATCAGGGATGGGGACATAAGATAGGGTGACATATTAGAGAGAAGGAGGGGAGCTGCAAGCTTGGATGAGTTAGGGAAAGAACACCCGGGCAGCAGCAGGTGAACAAGGTTCAGCATTCCACATGGGGGATGGTAGGAGACGGTGGGGCAGGAGGGACATTTGTAGCACTGGCCCACCATGAGGAGAGATGAGTCCCAAGTAATTATCATGGAACCCCTGACAGTGTGTAAAAGTGAAGAAGTGAAGTGGGGTCCATAGTTGTAAAATTGCCCCTCCACCTGCTTCATTTCCTTTGCTTTCCCATCTGTGACCATGTTCCACTTTTTATAACTGAGTACTGGGTAATTTATAATGACGAGAAGACTCTGGCTGGTAGTGCCAGCCCTTGCTTGGTATTTGGTGAAGGCCTTCTTTCTTCATCATGACATGCCAAAGTGTTGGGTAAAATGGTGGGAGAGTGGTGAGAGTCCCGAGTCCATCCCCAGGCTCAGACCCCTGGGAGGAGTGGCACACTGGAAGTTTGACTGTGCTCACCCCAAGGCACCACTGGGTGGGTGTCGGACTTTGAGAAGCCAAGGGACACTGCCTGAGGGTGGGGGAGCACGGCCTGGGGTCCCAGGGACTGCACAGAGCCAGCTCTGTCTGGTTCCCAGGCTCTTGGGCATCCCTGGCGCCACTGGATGCCGCCTAAGAGCTGAGAATGGAGTGGGGGCTGCAGGCTGAATCTAGCTCGGGTTGAGGGGGAAAATCGGGGAGGAGTACAGCTGGATCCCGCTGAGGAACAGATCCTTGACTTGTTGCTGGCTAGCTGGTTGACTTTGTAGAGGCCGCAACTGGGAGCTCGGTGAAGCCTTCTGTGGGAGACTGGACTCTTTAGATGAAGGCCTGTTCCATCGTTCCCCACAGCAGATCCTGATGAAGAGAGACAGTCCATGGTTTTAGGGTGTTTACTGTCATGGTGAAAAGTAGCGATAAGTGAATCCATACCCCACAATGTCAGGGCGGTCCTGAGATTTAAATACCTTTTGCAGGGAGGAGTGGCTGGGAAGCAGAAGGGGGTTTATTGGCTAAGTCTCTAGGTGCCTCATTAAAATGGGAATGTCTTGAGGCTACATGACCACACCTCTACCTGTGGAGGGGCTTGGGTTTTGCCCTTATGTGACTGATAGTCACAGACCTTTGGAGAGCTGCGGCCTCCTGTCAGGAGCCTGTGGCCCGGGAGCATGGCAAAACACCTATCATCCCTTGTAGGGTTATCCCTATTGGGTCCTGGGGTTTTAAACCTTAGCTCAACCAGAAACCAGGCTGCCTTTCATGGTCCCACACCAAAGGACATGACATGGAGAGACAGTAAGGTTTTAAATCTTGGATGTTCCCTAAAGGGCCATGTGTTAAGGGTTGCTCTGTAGCCCATGGGGCTATTAGAACGTGGTGGGATTCTTAGGAGGTAGGGCCTAGTGGAAGGAAGCTAGGTCTCTGGGCCTGTGCCCCTCAAAGGGACTTGGAGACCCAAGCCCTTCACTTTCCTCTCTCCAGGAGACAGTTTGTAAGTCACACCCATCTTGTTCTCTAGGCTTAGCAAATGCAGTTCCATTTTCTTCTCTTGTAGTTGCTGTTTTTTTGTTATTTGCCACCCCCCCCCCAAAGGCTTTACAATTTTTTTCTCACAGATTAGCTTACCTGTAGGTGAGATCCCTTTCCTGCTCTCCTTCCTGATGGGCAGTTCTTTGGTGGTCACCAAGGAAAGAGCACAGCTAGGACAATGAGAAGGGACAGAGTCTTTCTTCCTTGTGTTATGCAGAGGTGCTGGTGAAGCTGTGACCTGTAGGAACTGGCTGGGTCCTGAAGACTCATGGGCTCCAACCTCTGTTTCACAGAAGATGAAGCTTAGCTGCCCAGAGAGCAATGTCCCTCCTTGGGCAAGGCCTTGCAGCTAGTAAGGCTAGATGTCTGGTCCTGGAGCCCAGCTTCTGCCCCTTTCTTTGTCTAGTAGTCTTTCCATGTATACTTTTATTTACAGTATTTGCATTTGTTTTTTATCTTCTCTTCCTTTCCTGATCAATTGTCTTTACTCTTCACTGGGTCCTGGAGTCTTCCTTGATATGCTCCAGTGGTCTAGTATTGGAATGCTTATTGCCTATGGAAAATTTGGCCACTGTACTGTGTTATACTGAAGTCTTCACTGTGGGGGCAATTGCTGTCTTCATCCTCTCTGCTTTTATGGCCTTTGGGGCTCTTCTGGGCTTCTCTCCCATCTTCTCTGACCTCCTAAGTCTTGCTGCTGTTCCTGTGACAGGGAGTACCTGTTACTCTTTATTCTCTAGGCAGATGAGCTCCTGAGGCAGCCTGAACATGTCTTTAAAGCTGCCAGTTCTTTGCCACCTATGACCGTTTATCATAGCCTGTACCATGCTGCCTCCTGTGGGCCAGGCTATAGTGTGGAAATTTGAACAGCATGATTTCCTCACTCCTAGGTCTTGGCAACATGGTCATCTCTGTCTGGTGAACGCCCATGTAGAGGTCTCCACATCTGTGGTGGCACTACCCCTCCTCCATCACTTCAGAGAGGTCTACATACCACTCATTTAGAAGTTGGAGAATCTATTAATAGGCAATACCCACAGCTGTGAGAAGGACACATTGTCAGTGGATGACAATAGGCCAGCTTCTGTCTCTAACAGCCCTGATGGATCCAACTGGCATAGCTAAGAGATGCAGGATTTACCTCAGTCACTCAACTATTACATGATGGATTCTTTGGAAAGGTGGGTGGCCCCACATGAGGATCTGTGACAGGAGAATTCCAGGTTTAGCAAGTGTGCTGTGACTTTAGCAGTGGCAGACATAGGGAGCTTCCACTGGCTGCCTGTGCCTAATATCACAGATCTTTGTTTGCTTTGTTGTTTGGTGGCTGTGTATTCCAGAATGGGCTCAAACTTTTGATCTTTATGCCTCCAGCTCTTGAGTGCTGGGAAAACCCATTCTCAACATCACCCATCATGTATAGCTTTCAAGTTTCTAAGTGCAAGAGCCAGCCTGACTTTGACTTTCCAATGGAAAAAGAACTGAGAGAAGACAAGATTCTTTTAGGACCTGTGACCTCAGAAAGATCAAGCTGAACCCTTACCTGCTCCCTTTCCTGCTGGACAGCTCTTTGCTGTGGCTTAGTGACCACCAAGGAAAGAGCCCAGCTGGGCCTCTGCAGAAGTGCCCACAGAGCTGTGAAAAACAAGATGCAGGCAGTGCCAGCTCAGCCACACAAACCTGGCACGAGGTACAAGAGGTGGATTTCCTGCGTTCCTATGGAACTGTGAGCAAGTCTTTTTGTCACAAACTGGCCAGGCTTAGCTGTCTCACTGAAGAGTGAAAGGACCAGACCGGAAGTCCTCAAGGTCATGGACAGTGACAACTTTCCTAGATTTAAAGCTCTTCATGGATGGTTGCAGGCTTCCTTTCAGAAGTATTTCTGATGTCTGTGTGCAGACATCACATGAATAATATGAAAATGAAATTAATATGAAATTGTCACTTGATATTTTTCTCAGCTCCTACTGCCTCTCCTTTCTGTGCATTCTACCCTAAGGATGCTTTTTGTTACTGCCACTGTCACCAATACAGAGCGAGCCTTCAGCCTGGTGTGTATATATTTTAATTTACTGACTGTGACAGGGATTTTCTCACAGTGACTGTCATTAGTTTGGTTTCTGTTGCTATGAGAAATGCCATGACTAGAAGCAACTGGGAGAAGAAAGGGCTCATTTTATTTTACACAGTACAGACCCATCATATCACCTACTATGTTTAACTGGGAAAGTCAAGGCAGAAACTCACTCTGGGAAGGAGCCTGGAGTCAAGAACTAAAGCAAAGCCCATGGAGGAGTGCTGCTTACTGGTGTTCTCTCTGTGATTTTCTCAGCCTGTTTTCTTACATACCCCAAGACTACCTGATCAGAGGTGGTACCACTCAAAATGGGCTGGGACCTCCTTCATCAATCACTAATTACGAAAATGTCCCCACAGACTTGCCTACAGCCTAAAATCATGGAGGCTTTTTCTCAATTGAAGATCTTTCTTACCAGATGACCCTAGCTTGTGTCAAGTTGACAAGAGTCTAACCAGTCCAGTGAAGCTGTAATTAACAAGATTTCCCCAGCCTCACTGCTGGCCAGGGCTCAGTAGTGACTTAGGCTGACTACACTGCAAAGTGTATTGTGTTGGTGAAGGCCACCCGATCAAGAGGAATGAAGACAGACAGGGACCTTCTCACCTGGGAAGACCATAGACCTAAAGTTGTTAGAGAAAGATCAGATAAACAAGCAAACTAGAAGGGTGGAGAATTAGACCAGGCAGGGAAGCAGGGCATCATTCACTCACACCACCTGCTTCAGCACAGAGCTCTCCGCCAGTGGCTGTTTGATAAATGTCACAGAAACTGCAAAGATTGTTAATGTGGAAGCCACTGCCACAGCTGCCTCTTTGTCCCTGCTGTTGCCCGGGGAAGAGGTATCTGTGTGCCCGCAGAAAGCATACTACGGTAGAGAACACGCTGGATCAGAAGTCCAGTGACTTGGGGCAAGTCTGAGTCCACTTAGGAAAGTATTCCTTGTCGGGCTCACAAAGTCTCTATAAAATCACGTGTATGACACTCCCAGGAGATCTGTGCTAGGAGATGGATGGAGTGGGTAAGGTTCCAACGCGCAGCACAATTCGGGGATATACAATGTTCTCATCAAACAATAGGTGAGCGAGCGGTTGCTCGGTTGCTACTTCAGGGAAAGAGGGAAGTAAATACACTGGGAATGCTGGCATGCTTCTGGAGACTCTTGTCACTTCCTTCTAAAGAGTAGCCTTGCCCTTTTGGGACAGGCAAGGAGGCTTTGCCATTTTGTGTCCCAATAGGGACCGTTCCTGTCCTCTGCATTTTGAAGCCATGGAAGACTGAACTATTTGCTCTTTTAGGAAGACTCTGGCACTGAGTTCTAACAAGGATACTGTGGCTCTGGACTGAACAGTCTTTTATGGCTGGCCAGGTGTGTTCTGAGCTCACCTTTCTGCCCAGAAGCCTCCACTTGTGTCCACAAAGAGAGGACAGGACCCCTAAAAGCAGAGTTGCCCAGGCTCAGGCTCGTCTGTCTGCAGATGGATGGCAGTAATCACAGAGAGAGGATCTGGCCTTTGCTGAGGGGCCACCTGCTGCTGCCATTGTCACATTCTGTGCTCTGCTGCCATCCTCTGCGGGGGTGGAGCTGCATCTTGGCAGCCCTGGGCTAATAATTAGGGGTGGGGCAACTCCGCAGCTGGTGAGATATTTGGGGAGGAGCCTGGAGAAGAAGGGAGGGCTGGGATCTAGCCAACAAAAGGAGAAATTAAATGGGCTGTCCCAGGAACCCATAGTTAGCATTTCAGCTCCAGCAGTAGCTGTAGGTTCCACAGAAGCAAGACTTTCATGAGCGATCTGTGCCCTCCCTCTCTGGGTGCCTTCTGCTTTTCGGTTCTTCTTTTTTTTTTTTTTGAGGTCTGGGAGCAGTCATCCAAGCTACTGACAGAGGGCACTATACTGGCTAGGCTCAGGACCCAGACTGGGCTTTTGGACAGTATTGCTGTTCCCATCTCATCAGTATTGCTGTTCCCATCTCATCTGAGTGTGCCACCCTCGTGACTCACAGGCTCACAGGTGGTGCAGGAGGCCTCCCAAGGAGAGATACAGTGTTTTATTCACTCATGATATCAGCATCCATCAAACTGTCATTTTGGTTATGGGGTGACAACCAGGACATTCCAAAAAGCACACTGTTTCTGTCACTGCAGCCATGGATCCTGTGCACAAAGGCAGTGGATCTTTGTCCGTGTAACTAACACTGTGAAGTTAGAGGCACTGCATGTAAGCATTTATTCATGTAACTGACACTATGCATTTAGAAACATGGTATGTATGCATTTATCCATGACATTGATCACTTAAAACCATGGCATGTAGGCCCCATTTTGCTGCTGGCTGAAATGAGGCTCACAGACATTTTATGGCTGGCCCTAAGTCACAGGAATAGCGAAGACAAAGATGGAAAGTCATCTGTGACTCCTAGAGTTCTTTCTGGTTCCGTGTGCCATCTAAGAGTGGTGTACAGGGTCTCCCCATGTCACATGGGAGTGTCGCCATTTCCTACATGGGAAGACAGAGTGGGAAGTAGTCCTGAGGACCCCAGGTGAACAGGTGTAATAGCTGAGTGACCTGGTATAGATTCCAGTGGTCCTAATGGAGGGAATATGAGGTACACATGGGCAAGGTGCGTGGCTTTGCATAGGCAAGGTGCACTTGTGTGCATGAGGACACACTAACACATACCTTAGTGGAGAACAGATACTGTTGCCCTTCTTCAGGCTTCTGTGCCTTCCAGCACGAATGCTGACACAAGCTAGACATAATACAACAAGACCCTGGTGAAGGTGGAACACCAGGCCTTGGGAGTGAGGTCCTAAGGTCAAGACAGCCTAGGGAGCACAAAGTAGAAAAACAAGAGCAGCTTCCAAGGGGTTCTGGGTGTGTCCCAGACCATAGGCCTTCTGTTGGGGTGGATGAATGTCTGGATGGATAGACAGACTTTGCAGCCTCTCTCCAGCTTCTTTAGTCTGCAGCCCCTAAAATCTCATGTTTCTATCAGAATATCCCAGGGCTGGAGGATTCCTCTTATAAACCTATTCCCAGAATGATGGTCCCTCCAGGGGTCCAGCCCTAACACATTTAGGCCAATGAATGAGTAAAGGTCTTCCAAGGGATGAGCTGGTGAAGCCATCTGCCCTGTAGGGCCTTAGAGACTTGTTGTCTATGGGGAATTTAAAAGTAATAACAAAGCCGGCGGAACGTGGGTCCTTAGAAGTTGCCATTGCACCCTGCAAGCTCCAAACACCATCAGCAATAAAATATGCCTCTCCGTCAGGGGGGAATGCCTCCCACACTGGGCATCGACCATGTCCGTCCCGACCCTGGCCACTTGTGTGCCTGGCTTCTGCTTTCTCTCTTCGTTCCCTTCCTCTTCTCTTTTATCCCCTTTCTTTTTCTGTTCTCTACCCCCCCTCCCTCCCCCCTCTCTTCAGGCCCCCATGGTCTGTCTCCTCTGTCTTCCTGGCCAATTCCATGTTTACAACACAAGTTTAATTTTCTTTTCTGTGACTGTGTTGAGAAAACTACCTAGAGAACGGTGACAACCACAGGCAGGAATGAGGACAAGGGAGAAAAATACTATTTTCTTCTTTCTGTTGTTTCCTGATAAATGTCACAGAAATATTTCTATTCATTTTGTGTTTTAGTAAAGTGCTTTTTTTAAACCAAGGCCTAAATCAGGGCCTTTCTTGGCAGTGTCCCTTTAACATAGCCGGGAGGATGGCGTGGCAGGGATGCGTGGGGCTGCAGAGGCTCATGTACTGTACAATTTTCTGGGTCTTGACTGATAAATTATTGTGCGTCTTCTGTGCTTCTGACACGCAATACAATTTGTCCATGCAACAGTGATGATAGGTTGTCCTGGACTAATAATCACGAACCCTTTATTTAGCTCCTCCAGCCTTTTAGAGAAATCGTAAGTAACCATTTACACCCCTTTACCAGTTTTCTCTTCCATGTTTTAGCATAAGTAGAAACAGTTTTTAACCTTGAGAATTTTACTCACCCAGGGATCTGGGCTAAGAAGGGGATTTGTTGTCAAAAGTGTAAAGGGAGTGGGAAGCCAGAGATAGATCCAAAATGGCTTCTTTCTTTCTTTCTTTTTCCCCATAAGATTCTTAGATGTGGTCCTGTCCATTTTCATAGGTGAGAAGACATGACCTCAAGACATAAAAGTAAGTTATTCAAGTTCACATGGCAGAGACGTAGGGAACTGGCATTAAGCTGATCTTACCTGTCACAGACAGCTAACCACAGTGCCAGGTTGTCCTTAGTCTAGGTGCCCTGACTCCCACTGCCATCCTTAGAACTGTCAAATCAGTTGTAACATCTACCCAGCACCGCCCAGTGCGTGGGGCCTCTTCTATGTCAGAGTTATATTAGGTGACCATGTGCTCTGGAAGGGAGACGCGGTCCCTGGGCTAATGTCTTTGGGTATCATTTGTGTGGTTCGAATCTGCTTCATGCAGAACAGAGTTTATCATTTTCATGTCACTTTTTGGACTTGTTTTTGCTACTTTAATGTGTAAAGCAGCCCGTTTCTTTCTAGGAAGAATACCTGTGATCTGAGCAACTGAAAAACAATATCTAGACAATGGGTTTGGCTTGGCTTCGTTTGGTTTGGTTTGGTTTGGATTGGTTTGGTTGTGAGACAGGCTCTAATGTATCCCAAGCTAACCTTGCTTGGCTGGTTTATGTGGTGCTGGAGATCAAATCTTGGGCCTTATGCATGCTACGTTAGCGTTCTGCTGCATGAAGTACATCCCTAGCCTCTAGACAATGGTCTGTTACAAGCAGCCTGTAAAGGGTGGAACAATGGTTTGAGGCATGGGAGCATGTAATCTGTGTGCCCGGGTGTGTCGCAATGTTGAGCATCCTCCTTCTCTAGCTGGTGATACTTGACTGAGTTTCACCTCTCTTAGAGCCTCTACCTGCTCTTATCAACTGGGCCCTTAATGGATCGGTGAGGTCCTAGGTGTTTCCTCGAGCCCCTTTCCTCCTTAAAGAATGAATGCACAGCCATTTGAGGCAGCATCTGATGTGTCATCCTATTCCAATAAGATGGCTGGAACGTTTGCATTTTCAACTCTCTGGTTCTTTTTGTTGGTAACTGAGAGCCTGGGGATGGGGTGGGGTTGGGGGTGGGGTACACAGAGAGAAACTCTTCCTAACAGCCTCATCCTCTAGGCTCCTCAACCCCAAGCAGAGATACTACCCATTCTAGACACAAGACAAGCCCAGCTTCTACAAGGCTTATCCTAGTGCATATCCCAGACGCCTGTTCTGGGCTGAAAGCTGGCACGACAGAGCTCTGCCAGTGAGCAACATTAGAATTACAGACATAATAATACTAATTAACTTTCCCAGGCCTGTGCTCTCTGCATTTATTATTTGTAGAGAGACAAAGCCTTAAATAACAGGGCCAGCCTCTTTGGGAGCCCCACTTGGGGTGAGGACTGTCCTCATTACAGCAGGTGAGATGGATGGTGTTCTCAGATCAGGGCACACCCTGAGGAAAGCCTGCGGCAGGCGTAGCCTCCTTCTGAACTAGCCCTGAGACTTTCAACTGGTCCTATGTGGGACAGGGATGGGGACGAAGAGAAACAATTTCTAGTGGCCTGGCCTCTGCTAAGGTTCAAGTCCTCAGCATATGCCTTCATGGGCTACAGTAAACCACTGTAACTGGTGCTCAGCTTGGCTGCCTGTGATCTGAAGGATCCCTACTTCCTGGTCGCTGTCTTATCATTTATGAATGAAGAACGGTGAGGAGGGAATGGCATCAAATGTCTTAGACCTGGACCTGCTTCAAAGGTCCTTGAAGCTCCTGGAATCAGATGGAATATGGACTACATATGGAATGTGCTTCTGGCCACTCTCTTGGGGGCTAGCCATCTATTGCTAACTGCTGGTTGCAAAGGGTCTTTGAACTCAGGGTTAAGGTCATGAATGAATTGGTCCCTGAAGACCGCTCTGGCTCTACCAGTTGATGACTTAAAAGCACTCATTCTCAGCACTTGGGTCGTGATCCCTTTGGCAAACCCCCATCTCCAAAAATATTTACATTATGTTTCATAACAGTAGCAAAATTATAAAGTAGCAACAAAGATAATGTTATGGTGTGGAGGGGTCACCACAACATGAGGAACTGTATTAAAGGGTCGCAGTGTTTGGAAGGCTGACAACCACTAACTTAAGAGCCTGAGTCACACTCAGCAATGGGTTTGTGGAGACACCTGATAGAGCCTTGGATTAGAAACACCTATAAATGAGCTACTTTAAAGTAACTGACCTACTGGGCTTCATCATGTAGGCTTGCTGTAGCATTCCCGCCCCTCAGCACCAGCTCTGAGAAGTCTTCCCAGGTTGTCCTCTGTATAACTTCTACCAATTTGGGGAGAATTTTACTGTTGGGCAGCCTGCTTTGTGGTAGTGAGCTAAGAGGGTCTCCCTAAGCTTGCTACCTCGGGACCCAAGCTACCACTAAGATGTACATCTTATCTCTTGCACTCACAGAGCAGTAGACAGCATTACTCACTGGCATTTTTACTAATAAGTTAATAATAAATGGGTTGACTGTTGGAAACACGTGGGAAGCTCCCTGAGCTGTTGGACGTATGCTGTGAGAAAATCCAAACTATTGTCTTTGAGGAATTCCAGGAGAATCCGGGAGACTAAGTGGAAAGACCAATTCCCAGGGACTACTCAGTGCTTTGAAGTTGGTACCGCTGCTATCCAGCTACATAGAATCTCTCTGCCTTGAGCATCCTTGCTCTGACCACCAGTTCTTAACCATGGTCCAGGAGGTGTCTCGGTAGAATTCCAGAGTGTCCCTGAACTAGGATGGAAATGACTAGATCTTTGCTTTCAGACTTCTAGCTTGTATATTCATCCTGTCTTTTCTTTATGAATGGAGGCAACATTAGCATTTCTATGACTTTCTCCACTGCTAGAAACCACTTTAAATTGCATTAAGGTAGGTGCAGATACTCAAAAGATCATACTAGAAAGCCACTTAACACCAGGTAACCAGTAGGTGAGAGAGGCATTTATCTTAGGGTAACCAGTAGGTGAGAGAGGCATTTATCTTAGGGTTGAGATCATGCACTCCATAATCAGCAACCCTGCTTTCAACCAATTGTAACACCATATGTGCTGTTCAAGTTAGCTTTCTCATCATTAAATGAGGTGCTCTGCCTTTTAGGCATGCCTGGGCAATCCTAAGTACCAAACAGAACAACTGCTGTTGCCCCATGCAGATAGCCTCTGCAGTAGTTGGAAAACTCAGAAGAAAGGGCTGATGGGATACAGTGTATCAATCAGCTTGCTGTAGACAGAATAATTACTGGAGACAATCAGCTAAGAAGTATGTTTCTACGGGTTTCAGAGCATGAACACTTGGCTCTCTCTGTTGCTTCTGCTGGTGTTCATCTCATTGTGGTGGGGACACAAAGAGACAGGAAGGGGACAGAGTCCCAGTATTTCTTTCAAAGGAATACTGCCAGCGACCTAATGTAATCTTGCCAAGTGCCACCACTGCTTCTCAGTAGCCCCACAAACTGGGGATCAAGTGCAGCACACATGGACCTCTGGAGAATGTTGAAGATGCAAACAGCAGCAGATAGCGAGAGGAGAAATGGAACCAAAGCGTGGGGTGTTGGAGCAACGATCACCCAGTCCTGGCTAACAAGAGCAGTAATAAGGAACAGCCCTGTGAAGGGTGGGAGGACCATGCCCTTCCTCCTTAGGTTCTAAGTCATAATGTCTTGGTGGCTGGTGGAGTGAGGGGTCAGCTATCACTCTGGAGTAAGCCATGCTTGTTATAAATAGAAGGGTCAAATTCCAAACAGGGAGCAATGGGTGGAGCCACGGAGGCAGCATAGCAGGTTGGGAGTCTTCACTGCTTCAGTGAAGATGAAGTTAATGATCAGAATCATCCCAAGAAACAGTTCCACTTCAGAGTCAGTCAAGGTGAGGAGCCTCTTCCCATAACTTCTTGGGAAAACAGAGAACCAAAGTTTGAAAATGGAAGGAAATAATGCCAGTCAAAGTGCCCTTTACCCAGGGGCCTTACAGGGCAACCATCCAGGATAACCCACTGGAGAATGGGCTAGGAGCAGGAGAGGGCGGAGCCAGTTCAGATGTGTTTGGCTCAGTCCTCCTTTAATCACTGAGCAGAACTGTAATGAGCAGCTTTTCACCTCCTGGCCCTACTTCCTGCCAGAGGTGCCAATGAAAGGGAAGTGACAGATCCTCAGAAACTAGGATCTCAAGCCGTCACACAGTTGCGGTGTCTAGAGACAAGCAAGCTTTCTGCCTCCTCTGATCCCACATCACACAAGTTCACAGTGCCACCACACTCCTTCCCTGCAGCCCAAGGTCCCTGCAGCCTTCTGCCCAAGCAATCATGTGCCACTATTTATCTGAGAGTCCTTTATCTTTTCAAAGATGGTCTGTGTTCTTCATCTTTCTATCTGTTCTCAGCTTGCCTGGTGGTGCTTTTCCCGCCCTTTCTGCTAGTATGCTCTTTCTGACCCATGTTACTTTGTAGTGTCATGGTCGGTTTTCCAGGACCTACAAGCTTTGCTTGTAGATCCCGGAACTGAGCCTAGACTCCCTAAAGGAGCTTGGCAAAAGTGGGTACAACTGGATATCTACCCCCAAACACTCCGACACACTATCTTTCCTTGTGGAAAAAAAGCTGGATGGTTGTCTTCTGCAGTGCACACCCAGGGTTGTCTCATCCAGACTCTCTTTTCTTTTGTATGCATGTACTCCACCTCAACATCAGAATTTATGAGCACTTACAGTTACTAGGCACAGTAGGCCAGGCAGACAGTGTCAATCCCGCTTTCCAGGAGTTTACATTCTTAAAGGGGGAGGGTGAAGATTCACCTCATTTTAATGGCACTTTTGTTTGGTGTTTCTGTAGAGGACTAAGGAGATACTGGCGGTGTGTAAGCTTTGGGTATAACCCAGCCCCATCATTATTTAGAGAGGATGAGGAAGGATTTTAAAGGCAGACAGAGAGACCATTAAGGATAGCTAAAGTTTCCAGGGAGATAATGCAGTCTCATTCATGGAGAGATGTTTATCAGGAAAGAAGATGAGGCAAGTCCGTGGGATGCAAGCAGAGGAAGCAGGTATTGTAAACACTGGGTGGAGCCAGAAAGATTACATAGTCTTTTCTTAAAAGATCTGCCACCAAATAGGAATGATTGGTGACAAGCCAGACCGCTAGAAAGGAAGATGATATTGTGCACCTTAAAATAGAAATAATAAAGAAGTTCTTGAAAAACAAAAGTGAGCCAGGCAGCAGCAGTGCACGCCTTTAATCCCAGCACTCAGGAGGTGGAGGCAGGCAGATCTCTGTGAGTTCCAGGCCAGCCTTATCTACAAAGTGAGTTCTAGGATAGCCAAGGCAGAAAGAGAAACACTGTCTCAAAAAAAAGAAAAAAAGGAAAGAAAAGAAAAAAGAAAAAGAAAGAAGGAAGGAAGGAAGGAAGAGAAAAGAACCAGGAGGGATTCAAAAGCATAGAATTTAAGTTACTATCAGCCGGTGTCACATGAGCCAGGAACTGCTGTGGCTTCTTACGTTAGAAAACTCTCTAGACCAAAGATGTTAAGTGGAGCTTACCTTTTGCCAGCCAGTTTCCCTTCCACCAGGAGGACAAAAAGAACAACACTACATTTTGGGGGCCAGGGAGAAGGGGAGCGTAGGGCATGGTTGAGAATGGTAGCTATGTAGTATTGACTGTTGGTATGGTACAATTTGCATTTAAACTTGGTAAGAACCCATTAGCTGCCCAGAGGAAATAAGGAATCAATTTCCAAGAATGTACAATTTCCTCTAGAGAAGTCTCAAAGCCAAAACACTAATTTACGTGAAAAGCTAAAGAAAGTAGTTGAAAAGTACATTCATGAGAAAATTTATTACACTTACATAAATTTAATACATGTGTTCTTAACAATTAGTCTTGGATTATTCATGAAAACTTCATAAAACATTAAACAGAACTGGCCATCCTCTCAAGCTATTTCCTTGCTAAATACTCTCCACTTGTAATTTATGAAAAAATTTTCAATGAAATATGGCATTCTAAGGAAAACATACAATATTTTATGAATAAAGTTATACTGCTCTTGGATACTACTTGACAACTAACTGATTCAGTAACTTTTTTTCTTTTTTTAAAAAAAATTCATTTGTTTTAAAGTATATTTTTATTTGTTGAGGCTTTTTGTGCATGTATGCAATGTATTTTGATCATATTTACCAACACTCCCCTCGACCCCTCTCCCAGGATCCTCCCTGTCTCTCTCTGAACATCATGTCTGTCACATTACAGTTGGTGCTGCCTTTATGTATAGGTCTGAAGTCATCCACTGGAGGACAGAAGCCTACCAGGGGCCAGACTCCCTGAAGAAAACTGACCCCCTTCCCCAGCAGCCATCTGCCTGCCAATAGCTCTCAGCTTCCCCAGTTCATGCTGAGATTTTAACTGGCTTGATTTGGGACAAGTCTTAAGTGGGAATCAAGGCCTGCTGTGGGTTCATGTGTGCAGTGAACCTGTCATGTCCAGAAAACACTGTTTCATATCGGCTAAATATTTTTGTAGAACATGCATGTTAGACAAGTATTTTAAAAATCACAGGGGCAGAAAGAGCTAAAAGAATTCAAACATGGGGGATGCAATTAACTTTTCACTGCTGTGCTTGATGCATGAAATGGTCAAGCAGTTCATTCTTCCTGCATCCTTACTCTTCTGATTGTTCTCCTTGGAAACATTTAAATCTAAGTAAGGCATGTAGCAAGAAATAACAAAAACAAACCACGGGTAACTTTACAAACAAAAACTGTGAACTGTTTCTGCCGTTGTCTGCAGCTGTGGGCGAAGGTGTGTACGTGGAGACTGCCCGATCACAGAAACACATGGTTCCAACATGTGTCGCTGGGGTATCTGTCTGTGCCACAACCTTGTAAATGCTTTAAATATTAAAGTGTCTACAGTAACTGCACCAGTGGCTGGAGCCGACTGGTCCTTTCATTCCCTATTAGAGCAAACAAATACACAGACCCTTGTGTACATCAAGAGTTATGCCAGCTGCATGGAGACGCTCTTTGTTAATCCAAGCACTTAGGAGACCTAAACAGGTAGATCTCTCTGTGTTCCAAGGCCAACCTGGTCTATATAGCAAGTTCCGGGCCAGCCAGAGCTATGTACTAAGACTCTATCTCAAGAAACAAAAATGTGTTATGCCAAATATTTATAACTTGCGTAAAAATTCCACAGCCCCAGATTGGCCACTCAAGATGAAATTGGTAACTAAGTGTTTGCTGGCCCCACTCCCTTGATGTTAAAATGAAAGCCTCATGAGAAATATAGAGATTTAAATAGAAGTAATGGAACCTGACATGAGTCATAAGAAATAATTGTCATAAATTATAAACAAAAGCAGTGTGTGGCACAGCTCAGAGGATATTCTACTGTGTAAATTTTAGAATGAATCAGACAAAAGGCAGAAGGCAGGTTAATGTCGTTCCCTGCTCCCGCCTCTGTAGGCATCCAGTGTCCACAGCCAAGTTACCTCACAGGTGCTATGCTCCCCTGGTGCTCTTTTTATGACTCTTCACTTGATGTTTCAAGTTCAGCAATGGCTGCATCTAAATCTGCCTTTGCAAGGGACCAAGCTCTGTCTGGGGAGCCCCGAATCTGTTGGAACAGCACTGCAGGGCCGCTCTCAGTCTGACAAGATGACAGGATGACAGGATGACAGTCTGACAGGATGACAGGATGACAGATGACAGAATGACAGGGTGACAGGATGACAGGGTGACAGGATGACAGGGTGACAGGGTGACAGGATGAGAGTCTGACAGGATGACAGGGTGACAGGATGACAGGATGACAGGGTGACAGTCTGACAGGATGACAGGATGACAGGGTGACAGGATGACAGGATGTTGTGTTTCCTCCTTGCTTTTCTAAACCCTGCTTGGTTCCATCCTACCCACAATCCCTTTCTCCTCAGGCAGTCATGGTTGTAGCCTCCCTTTATTTCCCAGTAGAAACACTGGGGACCAAGAACTTTTCCAGAGAGACAGTACGTCGTCACAAATACCTCCAAGCTCAGTCTCATGTCTGGAACCATCTGTTGATTTTTCTCAGTACCTTCTGTATTTTGCTCAGTACTTAAGATAGCTCTGCAAAACAACCCTCAGGCTCCTACAATGGTGTTTGTTATAAGTATTAGATGCTAAGAGTCTAGATTGCTTCATATGCATGCGTGTCATCCTTGCACAGGGCCATGTGTATATCTGGGTCTTATTCCAATTTTAGTATATGTGCTACGGAACCACGCACAGTAGTTTTGTTTTGTTTTGATAGTGCTCAGTTGTGCTGTTTTCCCTTCCTGAGCAGAGTAAGCAGGGGTAGAAAATCACCTTGCCAATGGGAGCCATCAAAGGACAGCTAGCACGTTTCTCAGATCTCCGGATCTAAACAGAACCCATTGCTAGGCTTAGCAAAACCCTTTCAGTTTGGAGGATTTGTTCTAAGAATGATTCCCCACAAGATATGTCTGAGTCCCATGAAGCTTTAGTAGGCCCTGCTTGGTACCCTTTGGGAAGGGGACGAAAATGTTCACTTTTAGAGGATGGGAGCCAACTGCCAAGAGAGACAGAGAAGCAGCTTCATCCTCATGGAAATAAATTGCTTCCATTGTCTGAAAACGGACAATGTGGATTCCCAGGGCAGAGGAGCCTTCTACCTGCAGCTGTGTGTGATGTGAGTCATTGAGGAAGTTGAGGAAGAGGAAAGGAGAAGGGAGAGGAAAAGAAAAGGGAACTGTGAGCAAGAGCCAGAGGAGGAAACCAGTCTCCAGGCTGGCTAAGGATCCAGGGTTCTCCTAAACTGCCTCCCTCTGTGGATGGGGAGGTAGCCTGCCCAGGCTCCACACTGGCTCCCTGCTCTAGGTAGGGACAAAGCACTGTTCTCTCCAGTGTCCCATGCTATTTCCTGCCTCTCTCTCTCTCTCTCTCTCTCTCTCTCTCTCTCTCTCTCTCTCTCTCTCTCTCTGTCTCTGTCTGCAAATGAACATCCTGGTTTATTTCAAAAGGGCTGTTGGGGGATGGGGCCTACAGAAACGGTTTTCCTCGGTCTTCTCTGTGGTCAGCAACCGAGAATCAGAGCTTGTAGCCTTTCATTGTACAACAGTGTGCCTATCTTCCTGTCCCTTCTTCCCCACCCTCCCTGGAGTGGGAATGTCCACCTTACTTCCGGAACCTCCTTTACCTGCACACCTGCTACTGACCCGACTCCTCCATCAACCCAGATGTCAGAGAAGCTAGCTCACTCTGTTGACGCTTATGCTGCTAAGTCCTAAATCTGTCAGCAACCTCTACTGAAATGGCCCATGGTGCACATTTCAACCACCTCGGATCTTTTAAAATTACCAGTGCCTGTGCCTAACTCCTGGCGATTCCACATAGTTACCATGGAGTTGAGCTCACCATGTGTAACACAGAGCTGGAGCTAGCCCCGAATGTCCTGCAACAGCCGATGATTAAAGTTTCGGGATTCATGCAAATGGGTTGTTAAATACAGCCATTGTTAAAATTAAATTATACAGTTTTCCTTTTGGCAGTATACAGTGGCAAGATGGTGATGCAAATTTCCAGGAAGAGGAAATTGGTTGCTAATAGCATTTCCAAAGCTGACTCGATGAGTTTCCCACACAGGAGCTAGCTAAAGATGGCTACCATGACAGTAATCATCTTTTTAGGCACTAGGATACAGAATGCTCTTGGTGAGATGGGTTGATGGAGCCGGGAATTGATTAAGGTAGCCCAGAAGTGGTTTGTTTTCCATGAGAACAAAATAGAGATTGAGGGAGAAAAGAGGTCTCTGTGTAGTTGCCCAGGTTATAAACATTAGGCCGGCCTGCTGTGCTGAGGGATTGCCATGGTGCCCTGTGGCTTATCACAGAGAGTTCAGCCAGGGGCTAAAAAGCTGTAGTATCTGGGAGTGTCTGGGAGACTCTCAGGACTGATCCATGTAGATCCATATAGATGACCTGGAGATCTGCCATCGAGACCCAGTCACGACTATATTAACGCTGCCCACACAATATCCTGCTCAGATAAGGTGTGCTGGCCATCAAAGTATGCCCTGGGACCCACGGTGGTAAGACTGAGCTTAAGCTCTTGCCAGACCATGAGAACATCGAGGATGGTCTCTTGCCCACCACTCCCATTTCAGAACAGATGTCCCAGCTGTCTGCCATGCCTCAACCAGTCCCTACAGCACATCATGGTCTCCCTGGCAACTATAGCTGGAGTCTAATGTTAATATGTAAAGGCCTTTAATAAAATTTTACACAAAGACATAAAAATCGTATAAATGTACAGGATAATACATAATATTAAAAACAAAGGTAATAATGTTCTAAAGTTACTATTTCCTAATTGTTTTACTATATTTTATTATTGACTGCATTGTTAATGTTATTTACATTGATTTGAATCTGTGTGGAGGGAATATTACAATGTACTATTACCACACATCCCTCCGGACCTTCCCTCGGTAACAAATCATGGTAGGTTGAAGCTGACCATGGTAGAAATAGTTATACCATGAAAACTGGAAAATGCCACTCTCATGCACATCTACACACATGCATGTACTATGCACACAAACAAATACATATAGATCTATAGCAAACATGCAGCAACTATAGAATCATCAAATACACACACACACACACACACACACACACACACACACACACGGGTGGGGAATAGATATTGACATAACTTTTAAAAATTCCCCTAGTTGATTTTAACGAATAGCTGGAGTCAAGAGGCTCCAGTCATAATCTGGCTCCTTTCTTCCTCCCTTACCTCTTGGAAATCCTGTTCCCCAGCTTCCTTTCACCCAGTTCTGCATAACTCCCTGTAGTGGCACAAGCCATCATGTTGCTCTTGTTGATGTATTTTGCTCCACCACATGCAGACTCTTCTGTCTGGAATGCTCAGAGCCTCTTTATTTACATGATAAGCTCCTGTTACTCTTTCAAGGTTAATCAAGCAACCTAACCTAGGGGAGGCTCTACCTACCGCCTCCTCCTCCAGGAAGGCTCCCAAAGTAGGCAAATCCTAGAGGTGACTCCTAAGGCAGAGAGAATGGTTGAAATCTCTTTCATGTACCTGGAGGATCCTACTTGAGGGCTTCAGGGCCAGGAGGAGACCAGCAACCCTAAGAAACTGAAATGAATTGATGATCGCCTTTGAAAGATAATGACAGCTGTCTTAGAGAGTCATTCAGGGGCTAGAACAAGAGGGTCTTGAAAGCCATTTTCAGATGTCTGCTCTGTATCCTCAGAGAATTGAGGCTCCCCCATAGTATAAGTCAGGGAGCCTGTTTCTTGGGTCTTATTGGACCCATGAATGGGTCCAACATGTCCAGCTATTGGTCACCTATAGCTGGACATGTTGGCATACAGTTAATCCTAGCACTTCAGAGCAGAAGGAGGCAGATCTCTGTGCGTTTGAGGGCAGCCTGGGATACACATAGTATGTTCCAGGACAGCCTGGGAGTACAACTTCAATTATAAAATGAAAAGTTCTAGAAAACAAGTATACAGAATAGCAACTATGGGTAATAAAAGCACATACTTGAAATATTCTGTAAATAAATATTGCTTCTGCCATACACATAAAGGGACAAGTGTGAGAGCCATGGATAGGAGACTTGTCTTGATTGTGACAGTTGCCTCACAGTGAATATGGTACCAGAACATCAAGATATAAACCTCTGTCTATGTAACATTAATTATGCCTCCAAAAAGCTGGAGACATAGGAAACAGAATCAGGAAACATGATGATTAGGAGAAACAAACTGTCTAACTTGTAAGTAAAGAGAGAGATTGCTAGCTCGCCCTCCGTGAATGAAGGAGACTGACCTTTTGAAATAATGGATGGCAGATTTCACTTCATAACTGCCATGCTTTACCTGATAAGCTTTTAGGGTTGTCAGGGATGTTCCTTAGCTTTGCCTCCTTTCATTGGCAAAGGCTTCTGCAGACAGCCTGCTGGCTGGCCATACATTGGGCCCATGTTTTCCTTTTCATTGACAGATTATAAGAGAGAAAGGAAGCAAGCGTCTCGTCACCAGCCTCTGGGAGGCAGTATACTCTGTGTTCATTCTGTCTCTGGGCTACCAGCCACCTTTCCCTTTAATTCTTATGGGACTGCATTCTGTTGTTCCCTCTGTGTTTGCTGGGCAAGCATCAGTCAGTGTCCAGATCCTGCTTTTCTTCATTATTGGCATGAACAGAAAACCACCTTGCTGTGCCTCCAGTTCCCAGGCTGGGGAAGTTAAAATAAATGATTTTTTAAAAAAGTCTGTCAAAAATACCTCTAGAAATCATAGACTTCTGGAAGCTCATTACTAGAGAATGAGAGAGAAGGCTCACGGCCCTTTCTGTACTTCCAGGAAGTCCTATTTTTAATCTCATCATCGATGGATCATCTCCTTCAAGATTTCTTCCATAAAAGACTCCGCCTGCCCAAGCCTTATATTAAAGGCAACTGTATAATTTAACACCTAAATGGGAAACTGTAAGAACTAAAGGGACACTGGGGTACCCGGGGATAGCCTGAGCTAGCTGGGACATGTGGTCACTCTACGTATGATTGTTCAGTGATCCATAGAGCAAAGAGTCTCATTTTCGCTGGTGTTTGATTTTGGGAGATAAGTCATTGAGCACCCACACTGGAATAGGGTTGTTTTACTCACAGGAACCAAGGATGAGTGAGATGCATCCCTGTCTTAAAAGTTGGCTGGAGAAGAAAGATAAAATGTCCCCATAATCTTGAGATACTTTTATAGACTTTGTGGAGAAAAAATGCATTGGAAACTTCTAGTTTGCTTTCAGCTGCTGTGATAACCAAAGTGAATTATCTTAGACTTCCAGGTCACAGCCCATCACTGAGGGAAGTCACGGTAGGAAATCAAACAGGAACCTGTAGGCAGAAACCAAACCAGAGACCACAGAGGAATGTTGCTTACTGGCTTACTTCCTGGCTCTCAATCATCTGCCTTTCTTATACAGCTTACTTATAGAGCTCTTATGGTCCCTCCTGCAGTGAACTGGACAACCCCCCAACATTAGCACTCAAGAAAATGCCCTACAAACCAGTGGTCACAAGCCAATCTGGTGGAGGAAAGTCTTCAGTTGAGATTCCCTCTTCTAGGTGTACCCAGTTGACAAGTAAGATTAGCCGTCACAGGAACGAAGCAGAAGAGGCTAGGTTGGAAGGGCTTAAGAGCAGAGGTACTGTGAAGGCTCAGCTTTAGAGAATGCTTTGGGTTGGAGGTCTCCCCAAAGGCCTACTGTGTGTGGTGTTCTGAGAGATAGTGGGGTTGGGGTGGGGGCAAAAATGTGAAATAAGAGGACTTAGGGACCCAGTGTTAATCATGACCTGAGAACATGTAACTTCCTGGAAGGCTCCCTAGTGCCACAGAGAGACAGAAAACCAAGGAGACGCTCAGGAGGCCAAGAGGGAGGGAAAAGGCTAAGAGAAGGTGCTCAGGGATACCAGAAGTGGCCCAGAGAGCCACTGGGTCTCAGACTAGGTAGTCACTTGGGGTCTTATAAGAACAGTTAAAAGGGGTTGCTGGATGAATGGCTACAGGGTAGCCAGATTGAATCTTAGGAGACATTAGTGTGTAGACAACCCTTTCAGATACTTGAAGTTAAGGCAAAGGACGAAATCCAAAAAGTAAGCATGAACTCAGCTTAATAAAAAGATTCTCCCTTTTCAGGCTAATGGAGTTTGAAAAAGTAAGTCCCTTTTTACTATGAAAAAAAAAGCCACTGCAGGTGTCAGCATATAGAACGTGCCATTTTTTTGCCACTACCCATGTGTGGTCGTTTAAGTTCAAATTAATTAAAATTAAATATAAATTAAAATTAATGTCTTCAGTAGTACTAACCACTGCCTGTCAGGTGTTTGGTAGCCTTCTGACCTGTGGCTGCCATTTTGGGTAGCCCAAATCTAGGGAACCTCCATGGCCTTGAGGAGCTTTGCTGGGCTGCCTAGCTCAACCCCAATACAGTCCATGGACTTCCCAGTCCTGCCGCTTACAACTGAGTATGCTCCTCTTGTTTTCAAACTCAATTCTAGAGTGGGGAAAGCCAGAAGATTTTTTTTTTAAATCAGATTTCCTGAAGAACTTGGATCATCTTAAAGCCAACACTTCCCCAGACTCTGGCTTATAATAAAGTATCCATAATGTGAAGCAAAGGAGAGAGAAGGAAATACACGAATTATCCCTAATACTTTCTCCTGAGCTCTTTCCAGTTACTACGGTAACTCTTTCCATTTGATGATTACCCTCTATGCATCGTACAACTTAATTTCTCTAATTTTTTTTTAAAAATCTATGTGTCCATTAGGAAAATTCAAAAATGTACTTCAGTCTCTCCTAGGAAGCTCAGGGTCCCTGCCAGCTCTCTGGACACATTAATCAGGTTTTGTCATCAATAGGAAGAAAAGTATCCAATTTCCCAGGACCTTGGATGATTCCATTTGCTGTAATCGATTTCTGAGCGACCACTTGTTGGCCAAGGGTATTCTTTTCTTCCCTTCCTAATCCAGCATTGCCAATCATGCCTCATTGGGAATTCCTCTTTGGGTAGTTTTATCTCTCCCAGGGATTTATGTTTTTAAAAGTAACAATTTTTGTTACTTTTTTTAGCCTTGTTCTTTGTCCAGAATGATTTGAGCTCAGGTTGGAGGAAGTGTCTAGTGTCCACTGGAGCAAGCGCTTGGGTACAGTCTTCCACCTTCAGCTTGAACACCAGCCCTTACATGTGAGCACACTAGCTGAATGTCTTGGGTGTTGATTTATGGAAAGATTCAGTAGAATGTGGCCACTACAGGGAGTTTCTTAAGGGACATTGGCCTTTGTTATGTTACTTGGATTCCAGAGACAATCTACATTTTTAATTATCTGTGGCCTCGGTCCATCCCTAGCTACCTACTGTATGCACTTTGGTATACCCAGCCCTCAGCCGAAGCTCACCCCAATCGCTTCTCTTGAATTAGCAGACCGTGCATTACAGTGCCCCACTTCATAACCAGAAGCTTAGACTGCAACTTCAGCTTCCACAGAAACCTGGGCTTACTGAGAGCAGCAAGGCCCACTATTGTAGCAGGAGCTTCCTGGCAGATATTGGAAATCCTGCCTGGCTGACGAAGCCTCTTTAAGTGAACACTGGCTGAGATGAAGAGGGACAAGCAGCATGGGCTGATTGCTAGCTCTGGCTAAGGACAATGGGCCTGTCTTCTGCTGGACTGGCCCCTCTGTGTCTCTTCTGGAGAAGGTTGTGTACCCCACATCCGGCTTGTGTACAGGGCCGACTGTTGCTGTCCCACTTATGTGTATGTGTGGCTATCAACCAGCTGTATAGTCTTGAGCAGGCTGTTAGCAGGAAGAACTTTGGATTCTGACGGCCCAGACTTCACCCCTACCCCTTCCATGGTCCATAGCAAACTGCTCGACTTCTATGAGTCTGTTCCTGGCTTGTATGAGAGGAGCGCTTTATTTTTCAGGGTTGTTATAGAATTCAGTGATGCATGTCAAATGCCCAGAACAGATGCTCCAACTCTACTCAGTTCCCTCTTCTCCTATGTTTAAATCCTTTTGGGTACCAATTTTCTTGCCTACTAGGGCAGATGATTTAACGTTCTGTCATCCACAGCCCTTTGGAGAATGGCTGCATCTCTGAATTTGACTAAGAAGGGAGACTAGGAGAAACGCTGCACGATTCCTCAAGAATTCACTGGTCTGCCAGTGGTAATCCAGGTTGGAAGCTGGGGTCCTTCAGGCCGGTGTTAGTATCTCCCTGCTCCTGATGAGGCTGCTGTGGTGTGGATGCAGATAGCACCTCTGATGTCATGGGATGAAGCTGGACTTGGCCATGATGAATACAATATTAGAATCTAAGGCCTATGAAAAAATAATTGTGGCTAATAAAATAAAATGTTCTGCAGTCTCGATGCTCAGGGAAGACACAGGGTAAATGTGAGATGCCCCAGGGAGAAACCTTTGGTTTAAAACTTGTACAAAGACCCCTGCTGCTTAGAGAGAATAACCATCTCCTCTCCTTGGTGACACAGATGACATCCCATTTACTTTAGAAGAATTTTCAATACTGGGAAAGCCTGGGTTGGGTTCTGGAGGGTTCTCCCCAGGAGTCCAGAGATGCCCTGCAAGAAGGTGAATGGAACCCAGCAGAAAGGGCTGCAGAAATGGAGAACACATGAAGCTGGTGAGAAAAGGGAGGGTGTAGGCTTTGTAACTAGTCTAGGTGAGAGTCCTAAGATCACAGTCCAAGGCCAGCCTGCCAGTGTTGCATTACAGACTCGCCACATTCTGTGGTTTTGGGTTTTCTTTGTTTCCTAATGCGATTTTCATGTGAAAATTCCCAGGTTTACTGAGTTCAGTAATAGAAAAAGGATTTTTTTCATTCACAAGCCTTGAAGACAGTAGGAATCAGTGTGCTCTTAAAGGATAGAGAGGTTGCAGTTACAGTGAAGGCGAGATTTTTCTTGGGTGAGCACTATGTCTTTCATGTGACCTGAAGCCTCCCGTGTATTCCTCACAGAGAAGGACACCAGAGCACCTCCGTGAGACCTGTGATTTGGGCAAGGCAGGCAGTGGTCTGGGTGTTGGCTCTACCTTCTCTTCAACATTTACATTAGCACAGGCCTGAGCCACAGGCAGTGCTCCTGCCAACATCTGCCTCCCACTAAGAGCTTACAGTGTACCTGGCACACATACCTCAATCAGGTGTTAGGGTACTCTGTCTTCAGGGACTTAATTTGTCAAGGTCTATGATGAGGTGATCCTAGTGGCTCAGTAGAGCCCAGGAGCCTGCCTGGCCTTGTGAACTTCCGTGAGATAAGGCTGGCCAGTTGAAAGTATGTCAATGATATCTTCTGTACAGTTTTGTCCTTCTAGTCCGGTATCCTGCTTGAATAGATAGGGCCTCCAGGAAAGAGTGCTTTGGGGAATTCAGAGCTATTTCCTGGGGTTCTGTCTTTGGCGAGCTGTGTATGCCTCAGTGGTATGTGTCTGTGTTCACAGTGTTCTGAGAGGTAGACTAGCAGAAAGAAGTGATGAGAAGCATTAACCTGAGAGAGGCTGAAATATGGACAGCCGACTTACTCCTGCACATATCACACCAGCACTTCAGAGTCTGTTTCCTGGTCACAATGAGGATGTGGATATCTGTTCAAGAAGGAGGAGGATTATTTCCCTCTTTCTGTGGTTTGGAAACAGAAGGGCCATCCAGCGGAAACCAGGCCTGTACAGGCCTGATGGGGCCTCTGGCCTGGGAAATATTCTGGGCTTGACATCAGCTGAACAGGAGCAGCTGGCGTGCTTCCTGAGGTTCTCAGGCTTCTAGACACAACTACCAAAACTTAGAGCCTCTATGAGCCCAGTGAGTTGTTGCCACCAGGACTAGCCTTGTCACTACCTATTAAATTTTCTTAGGGACCTAACAATCTCAGCCTCCTGCTGACCCGGAGCTCTGGCATGAACTGGGCCTCCCTGACTATTTAATGTTTTATCAGTGGCTTTCTGAAGGCACAAGTCCAAGCTTGGCTGAAGCATTCCATTTAGAAGTACGAGAACACTTAACACAAATGAAGTGTTGAAGGATCACCATCCCAGGAATCTGGTCCCTTAAAGTCCCAGCTGGAGACCTAGGAAGGCTGCTACAATGTGTCAGCCACCTCCCAGTGGGGAACTTTTGTTTCACACAGCTGTCCAGACTGGTGGTAGTTCATAACTATTTTGGTGTCTCTAAGTGTGCTGGTTAGTTTTGTGTCAACTTGACACAGGCAAGAGTTATTCAAGAGATGGGAACACCTCAATTGAGAAAATGCCTCTGTAAAATTGGACTGTAAGCAATCCTGTAGGGCATTTTCCTAATTAGTGATTGATAGGAGAGGGCCCAGCTCATGGTAGCTGGTGCCATCCCTGAGCTGGTAGTCCTGATTCTATAAGAAAGCAGGCTGAGCAAGCCATGAAAGCAAAGCTCGTAAGCAGCATCCCTCCAGGGTCTCTACATCAGGCTCCTGCCCTGTTTGTGTTCCTGTCCTGACTTCCTTCAGTGATATGGAAGTGTAAGCCACATAAGTCTTTTTCTTCCCCAATATGCTTTTGGTCCTGGTGTTTCGTCACAGCAATGGTAACCCTAAGTATGAGCCGCTTTGTATATCTGATACAAGCTTTGGCTTCTCCCTGAAAGAACATAGTTATGCACATGCATTGAACATATAACTCTGGGCTTAAAACAGCAAGTCAGGCACAAGCCAGCTTCTAGAGTAAGTAATAGAACTGACCTGATAACCCAATGGATGCTAACCTATAGTTGATTCCAGACTTAAACACGGAGATGTAGACTTTTACCACCAAGAACAGAATGACTAGGCCATGTCTTTCTGCTTTTGGAGTTTATTTGTTAAGAATTTCTTTAAGTCTATAACTGTACAATGAGGACAGATCACTACGCTCCTCTTCAGAGTGTGTAGGAGCTCAGTTTAACAGGCCCATTCCAACCACAGTCACTCCATGGCAGCTATGCAGAGACAAAGGCATTTTGCGTTTAGAAACAAATCAAGTTAGTTGCAGCAGGGCTTGGGAATGATTTTGAACTAGTGCTGTTGGCAGCAGGCTAGCATGGGGGGGGTGGGGACTCACAAACCTGGAGGGGGTGAACCTGCATTCAGATGCTCATTGCCATTGACCAAACTCCATGGCACCTGACAAATCTAGAGTCCCCAATTCTGGATACAGAGAATTCGTGTATACAAAGTGTTTATGAAGAGGAGTGCAGTGAATGTTGGTAACCACTCAAGGTGGAAACAGACTACCCTGTGGAGGTAGGATCAGTGCTGGCAGGGGCTGTCCACTGGTTTCGAACCTGAAGCCTTCCAAGTTCAGGATTTAGGAGGCGAAGACCTTGGATGGAAAGCAGAGTGGGAAGGTGTGGCAGCCAGTCTGCACACAGTATGCCTTGTCCTGAAGGTTTCCTACATGGCCAGGGAGGCTTTGAAGGCCAAAAGAAATAGTGTGATGTTTAATCTTTGAACCTTCATTTACGTATGCAAGAGGGTGTTGGGGAGAGTACCGTAACACGTGTACAGAGGACAACCTTCAGGCATTGGCTCTCTCCTTCTGTCATGTGGAGTCTCAGCTATAAACTTGGGTTGTCAGGCTTTTTGGCAAGTGTCCGTACCTCTTGAACCATCCAACCTGCCCATGGTGGTTAGTCTGGATTGACAGTTGGTTGGACTGAGAGCTCCCGGGTGATTATTAATATAGCCTACCTCGAGGTATGTCTATGAGGGTGTTTCCAAGGGTGGGGTGATTAGATCATGAAAGTTCTAATTAAGGCTAATCCATTGCTGGACTCAGACTTTGAATAAAGTATTGGGGTGTTAGACTTTTGTGAGGTACGGCCTTGAAGAAAGTGGGTCAATGCAGGTGTGTCTGGTATGTCTTTAGGAGCGACATCTTGCTCTAGCCCTTTCCTGTTATTACTCCCATCAGTTTTCTGTTTTCCATGTTAGTTACTATGCCACACTCTCCTAACCATGAAGGACCCAAGCCCCTAAGTTTGTGAGCAAATAGCTCTTTCCCCTGCTTCTGTCAGTTATTTCATCATAGTGACACAGCCAGACTAATACAGTTGGCCCAAGAGGCCTCGTACCCTGTCCCTGAGTAACTATGGTCCGTAAATCTCCATGATCTGCTCATGGGGTAAGGTAAACTCAGGACGAGGAGAAGAAGGCTATTTAGCCTCTTCCAAAGCAGGGAAAGAAGACTTCACATTTATGCTTTAAAGTATTAATGTATTATTTTAAAGTCATTATCTCTGTCTTTTAAATGGTATTGCCCTTGGGCATTGCTGAGAAGTCACCCTACTTAGAGCTGGTACTCACTTCATATATCACCTCCCTGAGGGATCATTTCTGTGAGTCCTATGACAAAGAAAATCTTACTGAGTTTTTCTTCATGAAGTTTGTTTTATAAAAGCAATAATTTTTGTTTGTTTGATCATCTCTAACTATATAGTTAACACAGAGACAAAGCTTTTCCAAACCTATGTTCTGTACTGGGGTTGGTAGGTGCCCTTATTCTTATGCAGAATCAGAAGGGGGTGTTGGGCCCCTGAAACTGGAGTTACAGATGGTTGTGAGCATCCATGTGGGAGCGGGGGAACTGAACTCAACTCCAAGTGCAGCAAAGTGTTCTTAGCCTCAAAGCCATCTCTCCAATCCCATACTTTTCTTTTTTAATTTTTAGACTGGGTCCTGACTAGCCTGGAATTTAGTGTGTAGAGCAGGCTGGCCTTAAATTCACAGAGACCCACCTGCTTCTACCTCCTGACTTTAAAGGTATGCTCCACCAAGCTTGCCTCTTGATCCTGTATACTGTGTTCCAGTTCTCACAGCATTGTTTGTCTCTGTGGTCTCCTGGCTGTGCTTAGGCCTCTTTTCAATACAATGTATTGATTCTCTGTAGGGCAGATTTGGTAGACATGGATTCCTATTTCTATCTTGGAAAGGTTTTTTCTCATTCAACTACGGCAGATAGTTTCAGTGGATAAAGTGGTTGGCATCTCTGATCTTGTAGAACCTGGAGTGCGTCGCTCCAGACCCTTCAGGCTCTAAAGTTCCCATTGAGAAGTCAGCTGTTATTCTGATGGGCTTGGCCCTACATGGGACTTGTGGTTTTCTCTTGCAGTTTCTAGTACCTTTCCTTATTCTGTATATTTACTGTTTTGTTTATTATATGATGTGTGGAGTTCTTTTCTGGTCCTGTCTGTTTGGTGTTCTGTATACTTCTTGCATCCATATGGGTGTGTCTTTCCTTAGTCTGGGGAGGTTTTCTCCTGTGATCTTGTTGAAGACCTGCTCTATGCCATTGGCTTGGAATTCTTCTTATTCTATGCCTATAATTTATAGATTTGGTATTTCATGATGTCCCAAAGTTCCTGGATATTTTTGTGTGTTTTTTAAATGTTTTATATTATTTGATTGTGTCTAATCCCCTATGTTATCTTTGCATCTTAGCATTCTATTTTCTGTTTGATCTGTTGCACAGGTGAGACACTCCCCTGAGTTTTCTAATTGGGTTATTCTGTTTTTCAACTTCATCTTTATTTCAGTAGTTTTCTTTAGTATTTCTATCCTGTTATTGGATTCTCCATCTTCTCAAATCTTGGGTTGCCTTCATTAGTCCATTCAGCTGTGTATAGTTGTGTTGTATTGGACTTCAGTTGGGAGTTTATGCCTGTAGTTGTAAAGTTTGTTCAGGTATCGGTCCCCATCCCCTTTATGCTCCACAAATATCTTGATCGTGTTTATTGTTCTCTTAAATCTGTGTCCTGAGGCTCATCTCGGTCATTTTCGTAGAGTGTTTCTGAGGGATAGTGGTCTTTGGGGAGAAACATAATTTCTTGGCCTTTCGTATTGCATTTATTTTCTCAGAGGGACCTAGGTATGTGGATTTATTTCATTGGCTCTGTGTCTGGTCTGAGATTCTAGTCTGCCTATGTTGAGTGGAAGGTTGGTTCTGGTTTTGCTGTTGCCTGCACTTGGTTGATTTCAGAGCGGATAGGAAGAACTTGTAGGTTAGCCCTTCTGATGCTGGGTGTTGATTTTGACTGGAGAGACTGGGGTGGTTCCAACCAAGAAGGTACATGGACACAGTGCCTAGCTGGCTCTGGGTATTGAAAAACAGCCTAAGGCCAGGGACTTGGGACTCTAGGAGAGAGTATACAAGTACAAATTCTGGCTGAGCTTGGGGATGGAGATACAGCCCAGGGTGAGAGCTAGGGCAGGCTTATGGAGAGAGAACACACTCTGATAGTATTTTTGACTCTGCCTGCAGGGCTTAGGGCAGACTCGCCAAAAGAACACATGGTCACAGATTGGACTCGTGGCCTTGCCTGGGTGCAGAGGGACAATACTAGGCATGGGTTTGGGGCAACTCACCAAAACAGCATGTATGTGGTGTGACTTCTAGCTGGGCCTCAGCATGGGGGAGCGTGAGGAGGCAAGAAACTGAGGTAACACCCAGAAAATCCTTATAACTCCTGGCAAGGTCTCCAAGGCCGGTGGCAGACTCCCTGAGAGCTTTTTCCCAGGTGTGACTCCTAGCTCCCTCTGGGGCAAGGAGTATCTTAAAGACTATATCCAACCATTCCTCCATCATCCATCCGTAGGAGCTGCTTGGCTCCAGGATCTGTTGAAGGACGGGTCTGAAAACAGAGGAAAGAGACAAGGGGTCAGACTGTGAGTAGATTTGTCTCTGGGAAATGAGAGGACTGAAGTGTGTTCTGCCACTGCTGCTATGCATAGCAGAATGGTTCTGAGTAATGCAGGACATGTTATCCTGGCACCAAGAGGGAGGCCAGTTAGATTACCTTGAAAACCGATTGGACTAGGGATTAAGTGCACTTGGCAAGGCCCTAACAGACACTGGAGTAGAGAGCTGGGAGGGCCTACAGCTGTGCAGAGGAAGGTGCCTGTGCCGTGGCTGTGAGGCCGAATGAGGATCAGACCGCTCCTTAACTTGGAGCCCAAGGTGCCACTACTGGACCTTGAATGCATCACTTAACCGTTCTGACCTTTGTTCGTACTATGGATGGAATGAATGAAAGATAGGAGGGTCTGAGCATCTCCGAGGACTGTTGGGCAAACAAGGGGGCTGCGTGTGCACATGCCCTGAGAAGGGACGTGGAGGCCTGCTGCAGGGTGTTCCAGGACTTCTTGTCCCACTGACGGCATTCCTTCCTGACCAATGGCCTGAGTCAACAGCAAACTCTTCAGCACCAGATGTTTCATCCCTCTCTATCTTAAAAGCCCCAGAGCTTCCAAAACTTTCCATCTGTTTCAGAGTTGATCATCAATAAGCCCACATTACTGAGGGCAAACAAGGGTTAGAGGCAGGTCAGAGGCTACCTATCCCCACTTGCCCTACAGTTTCTCCACATGACCCCCAGGACCCACTCTTCCCCTCCCTGATGTCTCCTTACCAATCTACCAGAAATGCTATCCAGAGCAGTTATGGCTCAGAAACAAGCACAGAAGAGTACAGATGTGTCTAGGGAGCCAAGAAGTGTCTTCAATCCCCCCTGTGTCAGTAGTAACTGGGGTGCTGTCAGGGCCCAGTGTCTCAGGGCCCAGGCTGCTGTCATTGTCACAGACCTGAGGAAACGGCAGCTTCTGTACCTTCTCCACAGCTTCCTGTTTCACGGAAATGCTCCTGGGCAGTATCCTCAGCTCCCTCATTACTCAGAATAGACTGTTCTTTGCTATGTGAGCCCTGGCTTTCTAGTTCCATGGCTGTTTGGATTTAATGCCAGCATCTGTTTTTTATGCACGATGGGTTTGGTTCTCCACTTACTCAGGGATTTAAGAGATTTAGGTAGTCTTGTAGCCACCACAGACCATTAAAAACAAACTAACAAAATACCCTCCCTAAAGGTGAATACCAAGGTGGATGTGCAGGAGGGTCCTGAATCTGCTTTGAGTCTTTTTATCCAGGAGAGAGCTGAGGTTGAACCATTTGGCTGTAGTGTCTGAGTATAGCCTTGCTTAGCTCCAAAACACAGACCATCTCTTTGTGTTCCATCCACATTTCCTATGGAGCAGGCTAACTCTCAGTGACGAATGCATCTCTGAGGACAGCAAACCAAGCCACCAATCTTAGATGGTACTTATGCAGCGGGTGGTGTGGCCCATAATAAACCTCTGCTCTGTTACATGATGAAAAACGGCAAGTTCTTGAGTCACCAGGACTGGGTTTGAGGGTGGTTCTATTGCTTACTATATCTTCTGTTTGACTTGGCCTTGAGTGTCATGTCCTCATTTGGAACGCAGTAACCTGGACAGAGCTGCTGTGAAGGAAGCTGAACAGCACAAAGCAGATAACGTGCTTGGCCCAACCGCCTAGTCTCTGATCACCTGGGCTAATTTGTCTTCTCCCATTTGGTTCTCTGAACTCTTTCCTCGGTGTATCCACTTCCTCTGCCCCCACTCCCTCCCATAGCCAGTGCCCCGGCTGGCCCTCTCACTACTGCAACAGTGACCCATCACTCAGAATTTACGGCTGCATTTGCATCCCACATGACCCATCTCAGGAGCAGGTTTTAACTTCCTGAGCCTCACTTCCCACTTCTGTGAAAGGGGCCCAATGCTCTCCACCACCTCATGGTGGGGTATAAAGAGACTATGCAAAGGACCAGGCCCCTCGCTTGGTCTCTGGGAGACAATTTTGAGAACCTTTTTGGCATCTGATCAGAGCGAGCAAGCCTTGGTGGGGCACTTGCTGTACTTGTACTCGTTACTGTGGTTGTCTTGGGATCCCAAGTTCAGGGACAAACCAACCAGTGAGTGAGGGGTGTAAGCGGGATGGTGTCCTGTCCCCTATGAGCTAATGAGCAAACCGTGGTCAAGAAAGTGAGGCTGGAGATCCAGCAGATAGGAAAACAGAACACCAGAAACCACCAGACAGGAGAGCAGGCACACTAAGACTTATGGACAAGAGGGCACATGGGTAGCGATACATGGTGTGGAAGCACAGCCCTGAGAGACCCCCCAGGTGAGCCCTGGCCGCTTCCCTTGGTCTGCTGTCTCCACAGCTAAATAGTTTCTCTTCTCTCTCTCTTTCTGTCTCTCTCTCTCTCTCTCTCTCTCTCTCTCTCTCTCATTACTGAAAAGAGTATAATGCTTATTTTGTTTTGATGTAAGGATTCGCTGAGTAAATGTCTACAAACAAGTATCAGATTATATGCCTTGCATATGATCACCCTGAATCTTTGCTAAATAAGAATGCTCCAGGCTTTTCAGGTGAAGCCCCTCCGGTTTCTGAAGCTCTGAGGGTTGAGCAAGAATAGAGTGCTGTGTGCAGTGTGGCCTGCAGGAGCACCAGATTGAAGGAGCAACTCAGTGCTTCTACAGGCTGATGTGCCACTCTATTGCCAGAAGGTGGTGGATTGGAAAGGAAGGAACAAAACACCCGGATGAGTGAATATGGAAAGCAAGGGGCTGGAGATCTCACTAGCTGTCACTAGCTGCTGTGTGACCCTAAGCAAGACATTCACCCTCTCTGAGTCTCAATGTCCTTTCTATAAGTAAGAATTGCAATGCTGGCCCTGCTGACTTCCCATGTGAAATGCATATGTAGATCTTAAGGTGCCAATGGTGACAGGCAGCAGTTTACTAGCAAGGACTTTACTTGCCAGCAGCAAGGTGTGCTCAGCTTTCTTGTTCTTTTGCTGAGAGCCAGCCTGGGGCATCCTAATGCCAGCGGGAGTCTCCTCGGTCCTGTCTCCCAGTCTCTGTCACAGGAAGGCCACCAGAGCATCTCTCTCTTTGAGGTTCTTCTTGGGGATGGCTCATGACTTTGTTGGTGATAAGACCTTATGAACAATAGATTTATTAGTTGTCTCTCCTGTGTGACCCTGTGCAAGGAGGAAGGCTTTCTTTGGGTTTAGTTTTTGTTTCGAGTCATGAGTTTAAAAAGACATCCACATCCTCAGAGAACTTAGAATGTCATCATGGGAAGAGGAAGGGGGAGTCGGGATAGAGAGCTGGAGTGACAGAACAAACTGCAGACTTCTTAGGATTTCCCAGAGGCCAGTTCTTCCTCTAGGGTGAAGGCAGAGCAGCTCCAGCTGCGAAGACCCAGGCTGCGTTTGTTTCTGACCACGCTCTTTGTCTGATGGCTAACTAGCACTTTGCCGTTGGATGGGCCAGCTGGGGGTTGGAAGGCAGGGGTTGCTAAGTGTGCAGATTGTTTCTGGAGACAGAACTGCAGGCATACGACCCCCTACACTGCTGTGGCCTCTCTGAGACTCAAGGTCTGGGCTGCCATCCCAAGGCTGGTTTTCCTTCTTTGACTTTTTTTTTCTTCTTTAATTAAACTTTCTTGATGAGGTGACAGATTTCATCATTCCTGGCAGCTGCTGAGAGACAAGATAATTTATAGCTGTATTGGCACTATGTGATTAAGACGGCAGTGATAAATAACAGATGAGAGGATGGCTCTGGCAATCTGAAGGGCCTTCCTCCTCCCTCCCACCTCTGTCCCACAGATCCCAAGTGAGCCGCAGGTGGACTCCTGCTGGCGTCTCAGGAACACAAGAACAGGTGCCTCCCCTGCTACAGAGAGTTGAGATGGTTACTTATAGACATTGCCATAGCACTTAGACATTTACACTGTCCCAAAGATGCCTCCCAGCTGAGGGCTCAGTCCTTCCTTCCAGGCCACAGGAGAGGTCCCACATTTTCATGTGCTGTTATCCAGGGCTCAACAAGGACTGGGCACTTCCCCTTCGATGAACAGGACTATATAGGTTCAGTGCCACTGCCAAATATAGTCTTGATTATCACACATGCATGGTGAGCACCATAAGCAGTGCCTGCTGAGTAGGTCCTTTGTGCCTCAGAGGAAGCTCTAGAGGGCACACAGGAAGCTAGTGTTGAGAGCAGGAGATGGGGGAACAGTTTCATCCAGAAAGATGGGTAAGACTGACACCCCCCCACCCGCCACCATCACTTTCTGAGAGAAGCAATAACCCCCATGCTCTCGTGCTATAGACTAACATTCTCTGAGTCTCTCTTCCCTAGAGCTCCCTAGCCACTTCACAAATGACCCACTTATTGGCTTGGGGTGGTGAGCACCCAGTGTATGCACCATCATCACTATTAAGGCAAGATTAGGGCTGTGAAGCAATGCACGGTCCTGTTCGTTGGAGGAGAAGTTCTGTCTTTGTTGAGCCTAATCAGTGGTACTTGAACCTTCTGATACAGACCCTGTCCCATGCCTGGGAAGTAAGAACTGGGGACAAGCATAGTGAATGGATCCGGTTGGCTTCCGGGGATAGAGAAGACAGGTGTAGAGACAGGCAATGCATCCAGCCAGCTTCTGGGAGACGGTTTGTTAACGTGGGAAGAAACAGTTATCTGGTCATTTGCACCGGATCATGTGTAGCTCTGGTTTTGTGGCTTTGTGTGGAAGGCCAAACCAATGACTGAAGGGGCTCAGGGAAAGAGAGGGCTTTGGGACATTTAAGGGAGATCGTGGCGCAGTGCTAAAGACATAGATTTCATTGGATGACTGCTCTGTTTCTAATTGAGAAGCACCCTGCCTCGGTTTCCCCACCTGACAAACAGGGCTTTCCGGATGATTCTTTGGAGGTGAACTGGGAAAGGAATCCAGATCTGCTCTACTGATCCAGGTCATTTTAGTTTTTAGTTTTTGAAAATTATGGATTCATAGGAAGTTTCAGAGAAGCCCTTTGTGACCTTTCTTAGGTTTTCCCCAGTGGAAACCTGACATAGTGCTGGTGTAAGATGAACGCCAGAAAACTGACATGGGTGTGTGCCTGGGTGTGTGCCTGGGTGTGTGCCTGGGTGTGTGCCTGGGTGTGTGTGTGTG